>JAYJMH010078363.1:0-10388 GCA_036873815.1 Phacellophora camtschatica | reverse complement strand
TTAACATCATTTTCAAGCTAAATGAAATAAAAGACGTTGTTTGTATATATAGAAAAATAAACAATAGAGAGATTTTTCATCCCGTGGTGAGAATTTTGGCGGTTCAGATGGACACCAAATCCCAGTATGACAGTCGCAACACAATGGGAAAATTCAATACTATGTCCAGTTGAAAACTAAACAGCTTTCCCACAAATATTGCTTTCAAATATTGCTTTCAAATAAAGCTTTCAAATATTGTTCATTTTCGTCAATATTCAAATTTCGTTAATTTTTGTCAAAATTTGTCAAAATTAAGAAAAAAGGTTCTATATTACTTCAATGTAGTTTCTGAATTCCATCTTAAAATTTGGTCTCCTCAAAATCTTTGAAATATTTCAATTTTCGCTTTGACAATCCACTTTTCACGGTGTTACATTTCTTGGTGTTTTTAAATGGGTTCCCGGTATGATGTCATAGATTTACTCGACCAAAACTTCTTGCCATAATCCCGCGTTTGTCAAGAGGAAGTACAGATTTAGCCAAAAATTATTATATTAAAAATTCATAGAAAAAAAACTAGAAAACGTATCAAAAAACTGTTTTCATAGTGAGAATCAGCTTGTTGTGGAAAATAGGTTTGGATGAACTGCCCAAAAAGTTTACAATCATTTTAAATAATTTAACACAGATTGCAACGATATTTAGAAAATATTAACCATATTTTACACGGGTGCAGAGTCTCACCACGGGGCTTTTGGAGCCCCCCCCCCCCACCCATCTAGCGTCAAAGTTGATAAAAATTTGAAACATGCAACACTGAAAACACCAAAGTTTGAATTTCCTAATCCAAAAATTTTTATTATCAAACTATAATTAGCATAAATAATAAAGACCAATTAGCGACCACGTGTTTACAATGAAAAATGTTTTTGCGGCAATATAAAGCTATTAGCTTACCTCTTCATTGAAGCATTTAATACATTCATGTTTTAGTGGATCCATGAGCTGAATTTGACCGCCAGTAAATCCTACAAGAATTTCTAATGCATCTTTTTTTCTTGTCATTAAATTTACATCGTGACATGAAGGTTGTGGGCCCTTGTAAGGTCTTCTGTCAATAGGATTACATGGGTCAGGCGCCTGTTGAAATAAATATATTATGATCAATTGTGGAAAAGCAGAATATTTTAAGAAGGCGAAGGAAAATGTTTTTAAATATATTTTAATATGTGATAAACGATTGAGGAAACCACATAATAATTATAATAAAGTGAAATTATAATTATAATAGTGCAGTCTGGTGATTACTATAATTTTCTTGTCTTAATTGATAATAATTTTATTATAATAATTACATCAAAAAATTGTAGCAACATGAATCTAATAGTTCTATAGGTACAAATAGTGGTAAAAGGCATCAATTAGTTAAACTGGGATGCCATTTGCAATCTTTAGAGCAAACGGCATATAATCATGACAGATATTTCCGATACCAAGAGTACTTGTTTTAGTCTATTAAAAATTTTTGGAAAAAGTTATGATGAATTTATTACAACTGAGGCAACTGAGTTTCGGATACAAAGTTACTTTTGTTGGAATATGTTACTTTTGTATATTACTATACATCGCTGTGTTACTATTGTTTAAAAAAAAATTGTAAACATGATAATTTTTTATTTTATGACAACTGGGATTTAAAGTATCTTTCATTCTGATAGCTCTCTTGAAAAATATGGTTTGGCCATGCTATCATGTATTTTTGTCGTAACTCGGATCACATTTTTGTCGTAACGGATCACAGAATTAATTTACCAAAAAATATAAATGCAGTAGATTTTGCCCCACATAACGTCTGTGCAATATCGTGGGGGATGTTCAGTATCATGAGGGATGTTCAGTATTTTGGGGAGACATCTCGTAGTGTTGTGGCGGATTTTTAGTATTGTGTGAGGGCATCTTTGATTTTCGTAGTCGATACTCAGTATAGCGGGGAGGATCAAGAGTATCGTGTGGGTTATCGCGATGCTGTGGGGAAGTATCGTGTGAGGTGTTTAGTGATGTGGTGAGGCATCTTGGGTATCGTGGAGGTTGCCATGATGTATGTGGGTAGGAAACCTATGTATCATGGCTGATATTAAGTATCATGGCCGATATTACGTATCGCGGAGAGACATCAAAATTATCATTGCGGATGATCAGTATCATGTGGAGGCATCTTGATTATTGTGGGAGCCCTTACTTTCGTAAAAATCGGTTTGCAGAATCCATTACTTTCAGTTTGCAGAATCCCTTACTTTCGTAAAAATCAACGGAAAATTCGTCAAAATGGATGAAGTAGTTGTTGAAATCATAAGGATGTTGAAAAAATGCAATCACAAATGTTCAGCATTCGAAAACAATGACCTCGAGCACAAGCTTTTAAAGAAGACGAAACCGTTGAAAGACAAAACAAGGATCTGTATAATTTATTGAAATGTCAAGCATATGACATCGGGTCTTTGGTTACATCCAACATGCAAAACATTGAAAATTTCAGCTTCTTAGTCTCGGAATATCTGAAAATGAATGCCAAAAGCTCACTTGAAGAATCTTTCTGAACTGAACAAATCCAATCTTTAGAAAAGAAATATGGGAATATAAAGTCAAACTCTTTTAACAAGGAACAATAAAGTATAAATGAAGACTTTTATCATTTTTGGAAAAATACAATGACACCATTATTTCTGAGAAAACTTAGAGGAAACATTCGAATAACAAACATACAAGATACCATCATAACCCAGGAAATGGTGGAAAAATTATGGAAAACGATAAAACTATTTGAAAACAAAATAAAGGATAAAATAAATCATCTTTGCAAAGTTGTCAGTTCTCCGGAAAACTGAAAAATTCATAAGACGTTAGCACGAAAAATGCAAATGTGCATGTAGAGGAAATATTTTCGCAAGTAACACATGAAACTGCGATCAACAGAATATACAATAAGATAATGCCTAATCCGCAACAAAAACTTGTATGTATGTATGCATTATTTCGCCACTAAAAATTTACAATTGTTAAAATCTAAATTAGAGGTATAAAATATTTACAAAGTTTTAAAATATCAAAAGCATTGATAAATACAATTTTTAACATATCACAAACCCCTAACTAGAGAGGCAGGGATAACATCAGACAGGTGGAAGAAACCTTAATTCCTTTTAGAAGTGTGTTAAAAAGAAATAATAAAAAAAAGGTTTATCCTACTAAAAGTTTAAAGAAAGTATATGCATAGAATTGACGGTATATGCTAACTCCTTTTTCGTTTTTCAGTAAGTTTTGCATGAAACAATTTTTGATGTTATGCATGAAGGAGTTTGTGCTATTTGAAGTTTCAATGTCAGTTGGCTATACGAAAGGGAATAGTCAGTTTGTCTTTTGATCTACGAGTAGTGAGGCTCTGATTAGCAGCGTGAATCAAATCTGACAGGTAAACTGGTGAAGCTCTTTTGAAAAATTTGAAAACATTCCCACATATGCATTGCTTCACTCTTTCTTTTGTCAGAAGACAGTTGATTTTCTGAAACTCTTTAGCACTCAGGTGTGCTGTACTTTTCTTACGTAAGCAAAAACGGATACATTTATTTTGGGCTGTCTGTACTTTTTTGGAAAACCTACTATTCAGAGCGGGGTACCACAGAGGACAAGTATAATCGAAATGTGGTTGGATCAACGCGTTGCAGAGTAATCTTCGAATACTATAATTTAAGAAAATTTGTTTCCTGTAAAGAAATGCTGGCATGCCATTTATTTTTTTTCCGAGTCCTTTAGTTTTTTTCCATTGGTTCTCCGGATAATCTTTCATCGAAAATTCATGCAAGGGAGGTAACTTGTAGACATTGCTTGATTCCAATGTCTCCTCTATTAATGTTTATTTTATTCATGGTTTTTTTCTTATTGCGCGCAAAAACAATACTTTTGGTTTCGTCTTTACCTAGATGCATACTTAGTTTATATTCGATGAACCAGTCGCAAAGAAAATTGAAACGTTCAAAGGACCGAATTTTTTCGTGAGGGACCGGCTTCTTGCAACCAACCGGGCATTCGGGGGCTACCACAAAAACACTTTTGGACTACGCCCTTCAGATTGGCCAAAAATGACTCTCTTATCGCTGCTCCCTCATTTTCATCAACTAACTGGAGTGGAGAGAAACCCACCCCAGCGCAAACAGTTCATATTTCATTTCAATCAGAAAATACAAAATTTATTTTCAAGTTTTGAAATGTAACTTTCTCAAAATTCTAAATATGCCATCTTCCGTGCTCAAGGGTGGTCAAGTTCTATAAAATGTGGACCCCATACTTGTCCAGATTGGTACAAAACAAAACCACAAATAATAAATAACCAGTTATTGTACAAAAGGAAAAAACAAACCAGCTCTTTTTGTTATTTGATGTTGAAAACTGCAAGGAAACTCACTACAGCGTTTTCACTATTGCAGTTGCTTCCAAACAAAAGTTTGGTTGCGTTCTTTTTTCGTATTTTTTTAAGAAAAAGCAAATTTCTTGGAAAACCATCAGATTTTATAATGAGCTTTCAATTTGTTCTTAAAAATAATTAGAAATAATTCAAATAGTAAAGTTTTAGGACAAAGATGATTCAAACTATTAAAAAATTTCCGAATTTTTGGAAAAGGGTGTAGCTATAGCTCCCATTTTGACATTCCCGACGACATTGACGCCCCATACCGCTACCGTAGACATAGGCGGAATTTGTGGTGGTTATGGGGGACCGAAGAGTCTGTGGTGGGGTGGCTCTGGGTCACCGAAAAAGTTTAGCAATTGGGTCACTTAATATAAACAGTTTACTACTTCACATTGATGAAGTAAGAAACTTAATTAAAGAGAAAGGTTTCCATATTTTTGCCATCAATGAAACTAAACTTGACTACACAGTTGACGATGACCGTATTGGTGTTGTCGAATAGGCCCTGTACAGAAATGATAGGAACAGAAATGGGGATGGAGTAGCCATGCATGTCCATAATTCCATAAAACATAACAGAACACAATAGAACTGATTTTCCAGAAGGCTGCTTCAAGTTTGTTAGTATAGAGATTAAACCTAACAAAGCAAAGTCGTTCTTACTAATGACCTGGTACCTGCCACCTTCGGAAGTTGTCGATATATTTACAAAACTGATCGTGATTTTTTATCATGACAATAAAGAAACGATTCTTCTGGGGGATACCAATTGTGACTTGACTCTTGTGAAAAGTCCCACCAAAAATAATACCAATAATATTAACGTAGTCAATCACATGAATACAATTCATAATACTTTTGGATTATCACAAATCATATGGAGCCGACTAGGTGGCAGCGACCCTAATTGGCCATATGCCAGTAAGCCATCCGCAAAAAATTCAAGAAAGTGGAATGCTAAAGATCGCCATTTGCGATCATTATGCAGTCTACTATATCAAGAAGTTTAAGGGTACCATCAATTACCAACATATAACTATTTTCACAAGAAAAATGAAGACTTCAACTCAAGACGATTTCTTGTAGTGGAAAAGTAAATGTGTCAATGTGTGTCGAAGGTAATTGAAAGACACGCTCCAATGCGATCGATGAGAGTATCTGATAAGTTGACACCATGGTAGACTTCTAAAATTAAACAACTTTGTCGTACAAGAAATAAACTAAAGGTTGAAGCAATTTAAAAAAGTCAACCATCCTTATAACAACCTAACAACCTAAGCAAGAAACTCAAGAGAGAATATTTTTCCAATAAAATTTCCCTCTGTAAGGGTGATTTGAAAGAAACTTGAAAAACTATAAATCTGTTATTGAATAAACGTTCTAAAACGATACATATTGACTGTCTCAATGTCGATGGCCATGAGATAACAGACAAAGGTGAAATTGCGAAATCGATGAATATTTTCTTTTGCAGTGTTGGTAATAAACTTAGTGAAAACATACAACGGCAACCCAACCCCCTGTTATGTAAAGAATATTTTATTAAAGAACAATGATCGAGCACTCATTTTAAACTTGAGGCCGTTTAGTCCAAGAGATGTTAGGAAAATGAAGACATCTTTTGGATTTGGATCTGATTGAATAGCCAGGCACCTTATTAAAATTGCATTTTCACTTATATGTCCGGCTCTCTGTCAGATGTATAATCTTTCGATTGAAGAGGGATACTTTGCAGACAGTGGGAAAATAGCATAAATTATGTACATTATCTCTACTACTGATTACAACTCACCAATAAAAACAAAAATGAATGAACTGAGAAAAAAGGCTGGGGATCTTTAAACCTACGAACATGGAGCAGAAGACTTGTTTTATTTTATAAAATTACCAATAACTTGATTCCTTATTACACAAGACTTCCAATATCAAAACTTCACGAACCTACTCATAGCCTACGCAGGCGATCTTCTATTGAGCAAATAAATGAGAGTTGCAAATCAAGCTTTTATCCATACTGAGTATCTGATGGAACAAACTTAATCCTGATCTTGAAACTTGATTTCCCCATCTGTCATTATTATTATTCGGCCACCGCCAAAAGCAACTTACGGAGTTCATGACCCGAATGGTCTAGCCATACTAACCCAACTGCGCGTTGGATTAAGCAAGCTAAATATGCACAAATTTAAGCGCAATTTCCAAGAAACTGTCAATATGTTATGTCCGATAAAAAAACTTTTAAGAATATTGTTACATGGCTATACTAAAATTCTTGAGGCAGCAATTAATTATATTCGGGATTCAAATCGTTCTCAATAATATCAAAACATTTTAATTTCCTCTCCATTTTCTTGTATTGTATTTTAGATCATTATTCGTTGTAATTAGGTCTTGTACATTGCGTTGATTGTAAGATTTTATGATGAATAAAAAAGAAAAAAAGAAAAAAAAGATGACTTATGTGCAAATTTAACTTCTTTATACCCTGTTAGGTGTTGCTATCAACATTTTCCGTCGGCATCATCTACCTAGCTTCAAAAGCTCATTTGTTACCTCTTCACGTTGTTATAAAAGGCGGCCATTGCATCGCGTCTAAGCAGTAGTGTGTTAGACAGTGAGTATCATCAATTGTTGCTGTACCGAAGAAGGACAATACGGTTCGTTGAAGGACAATACGTTGTGTTGACATGAGAATGCCTAATAAAACAATTAAAAAAGTCAGACACCCCATACCGACAGTAAACGACATCAGTGTGGAGCTGAATGGTGCCAAATACTTCAGCAAGCTTGATCCATTACAGGCATACCACCAGTTGCCTTTGCACAAGGACAGTCGTTACATAACAACATTCAACACTCATTTAGGATTATATCGCTACACACGACTGAATTACGGCACTAATGCTGCTATGGAGATTTTCCAGCACGTGTTACAGAAAACATAGTAAAATAGGAGCCTTAAACGATTCACTTTTTCATCTAGGAGCCTTAAACGCTTCAATAGTAAAACACGTTGTTTTCACTGAAAAAAACTTTCAAATATGGACGACGATATTACAGTTGTTTGCGTTTTTAATAATCGAGGTCAGAAATTACTCGTATGTTGCCAGGCTATTTAATAGATGTGTTATAGATAGATACGAAAAGTTTAATATTCACATTTCTGCATAATATTTGCAAAACCCGTGTAAGGTATTTTTTGGGACACCCGGTACTATCAGAACTATTTTGCTACCAACAGACAAAGCATGAAGAAGCTATGGTCTGGTATTAAGTCAGTTATTTCCAATAAAAGCTCCGTCTCTTCTAACATAAATAAAATTAAAGACAAAAATGGTAACATAACATCGGATCCAGCAGAAATATCTAATGTATTTAATGAATTTTTAATCGATGTTGAAAATAACATCACCAGAACTATATCAAAGTGTCCTCTCAATTATCTTGCGAATAGAAATTCTAATTTGATTTTCCTTTTACCAGTCACTAATGCAGAAGTCAGGGACATAATTCTAATTCTTGATCCTTCAAAATCTGACGGTCCTCGTAGCATTCCGATAAAATAATTAAAAATCCTAGGACCCCACACATCTAATCCTATAGCAAACATCGTTAACCAATCTTTTCTTGAAGGTATCTTTCCCTCAAAACTCGAACTAGCTAATGTGAATTCCCTCTATAAAAAGGTGACCCGGAAATAACTTCTAATTATAGACCTATTTCTCTGTTGCCAATTTTTAGCAAAATTTATGAAAGTTTGATGTATAAAAGACTCTTTTTTCATTCTTTATTCTTTCATTACTGATAACAATACGTTACATCCTTTGCAATTTGGATTTCAAGAAAATCACTCTATTGTTAATAAACTGATTAGCATAACTGAAGCAATTATATCTACCGGGTGTCCTAAAACAATGTTGCGGTGTTCAAAAATTCATTTGGCCAAGAAAAAGTGAATAAATGGCAATTAGAAAGAGGACAATGTATTGCAAAGGAACAAAATTGCCAAAAAAAATATTTGAGGTTAATCGGTTCATTTGTTCCGAAGTTATCAGCACTTTTGTTAAAAACTTGATTGAAAAACAAGTCGAAATCAAGCCGAAAATTCGATCATGGATGGTTAACATTTTAGCTTTACTGCAATTCATTGCAATTGAAATGAAGCTAAAATATTGACCTTTTGAAAATTAGAACATTATGGTATAAAAGGAAATGTTTTAAAATATTTTAGATCAAACTCTGAAGTAATGAATACCACTTGTGGTGTACCCCAGGGATCAGTACTTGGCCCTCTACTTTTTTTAATTTCTATAAACGATTTACCAAATGTGTCAAATAAACTCGAGTTTTACCTCTTTGCGGATGATACCAATATTTATTACGATTGTAATAATCTTTGTAAACTTATTGAAAAGGTTAACGCTGAGTTCAAATTTGTAAAAAAAATGGATTGATGCCAACAAACTTTCTTTCAACATAACCAAACTAACTATATTACTTTTCACTCATCCACCACATATATCACCCCAGATATTGCAATTAAAATAGGGAAAAAACACAGTGCATTAGAAGAACATTTAAATAATTTTGAGGAAATGCCTTTACTGTACAAAAGGTATGTGGATGAAACATTCGCCATCATACCCGATATTCAAGCAGCCAAAAATTCTCGCTACATTGACTCAATGTCATTCTTCTCTCAAGTTTACTATGGAAATTGGGAACAACAATGTTTTGCGTTTTCTGGGTATGGAGCTTGAAAAATCTGACTGTAAACTTAAAATACGGGCTTATAAGAAGCCTACAAACACAGGGTTACTGTTACACTTTCAGAGTCATGTTGACAATAAATACAAGCGTGCTTTGTTAATAACAATGCGGAACCGTGCATACAAGTTGTCATCAGATTGGCAAGCATTCGATATTGAGGTAAATAGATTAGTCATTGTGTTTTCGTATTTAAATTACCCTGGCTCCCTAATACAATCAACAATTCGAACATTTGTTGATAAAAAGGTAACAAAACATGCTGATCAAGAGCAAGACGAGAAAAAGGAGAAGGAAATTCCCATAAGAATAATTCTCCCTTTTAAAGATCAAGCATCTGCTCACGTTGTAAGCAATTGCATGATCTCAGTAGTAAGTTCAGGAAAGAAATTCTGCCTGTTTTCACCAGCAGAAAAATCGGCGAACAAGTAAAATCTCAGGAACCAAAGCCTTCCATTGTGAACCAAAGGTTGTTGTTGTTGCTCCTCATGACGGCTGCACATTGTAGGGCTGCTAAAATTTCGCTCTAAATAATTTTCACTCGAAAGTGGTCGATAATATGGCCTAAATGGCTTCACCAAGCTGTCAAAGGTCAAAGTCCAAACTGGCCCAACCCTCCACTTGGATCTTTCATCACAATTGAAAATTGCTCGAATTCAGTACACAAAATGTCATTGTTTAACTTTCAACAAGCCAAAGAAAAATTCTCTCAGTCCTGCAAGTTTTGCTAAGTTAAAAACATTGATTTATTCAATAAAACTGCAGTTACTAGAAGAGGTAGAAGAGGCGGCAAGCGCAGGAAAGTAAACAGGGGAGTAAACTTGAATAATCTTATCTGCATTCAATCTTCTTGTCATTTATTTACCAGATCCCAGAAGAAATTGCAATTTTGCGTTGTGAATACAAGATCTATTAGGAACAAATGTGAAAGTTTTGTTGATTAAAGCTTACAAGAGATGTTTCCACTTCCCCCAGGTAGTGTCAAGAACCGACACCGAAAAAAGTCCAGAAACGTCAGGAAACTCTTCCATTACCTGCATCGCAGAATCAATTATAGAGGATGTTATAAGGCAGCCTTCGAGTATAAAATTTTTATTGTAAGTTGTCAAACCCATATTTTCAATCCAACAATTTGCAGAGCCCAAAGGAGAAATAGATTTTGGGACAACAACAG
>JAYJMH010078352.1:0-10388 GCA_036873815.1 Phacellophora camtschatica | reverse complement strand
TAATGCATATGGTTAAACTATATTTAAATTAACCGGTATTATAAATTTCATTCCCTGATACATCGAGGCACTGCCAACTAAACCTTCCTCTCGACCTCGATTTGATGCAAAGACATCTGAAATGTCAAACGATATGACTTAAAATGTGGACCAAGATATTTAGGATAATGAAATTAGGTACTAAAAAGATAGGGGTCTCGGACATAACAACACTACTTGCAATTAAAATCTCTAGATTTCACACCTCTGAATGCACTTAAGCAAATTAAACAAGAGAAGTAAATCTTTATTATTTCGTTTTGTCACGTTGAGTAATTTGCTTACTTTATGTACTAAACGTTAGTAATTTCTGAGATAGCAAGAGAAAATGACCCAAACCTCAGCCTGGTGTTTCGTATAAAGGTTGTTCTTTAAAAAAAGCGTACTGCGTGATTTTGTTTTAGAGAAGTGGAAGCCTGAATTCAGAATTCGGAACTCAGACTATATTTGAGCGGGGGGGGGGGGGGGGGTAATATTAAGGTCTAAAGAGGATAAGGTGTCCTTTATTATGGATAGGCATACACGTTCTTTTTGGCAAAAACTTTGCTCAGACGGACCTTACTAGGAAGTCAAAGTTTCTTATTTTTGGACCATTTTAGACAAAATTTTACCTATAAAAGTTTCTTTATTTGTATATGAAAAATATGTTTATTTACTATAAATCCCTTTTCTAGGCAAAAACACAAACAAAGACGGAATGAATTACATATGTTTTTTTAATTTTATAATGTAAGGTAATGTGACAGTGAGTAAAGAATGTACGTGGTTTAGTGTATACAGTAGCTGTTTAGTCAGTCGGAAATGCGTTGTCACTTGTCACTGTGTTAGTTGCGAAGAAAAAATTATACCAAAAATTTAGAAGTTTCTTGGCGATTTTCCATTTGCTAGTAAAAGTTTTTTAAATTTTCCAGGGTTTGACTACTCAGTTCCTTATCAAGTGGTTTCTCACATTATAAAAAAGACCTGTATTCTATAACCGTTATTATGAGTATGGAAGTTTATGTAAGCATGGCTAAAACCAAATTTGCATATATTGTTGTACTTGAGCATCATTTATTTTGCAATAAAAACGAAACTATGTGTTTCTTAAATTATGTTTCAAAGTTATGTCTGAAGAAAAACCGAAAACTTTATAAATTAAAATCATGTGTGAGTTTTTATTAAGTGAAATAAGATGCCGCGAAAGTCGACGAGAGTTATTAAACGCAAAGTGAAACATGAATAAATTGAAACATCAATTTTTATAAATGTTGTATTGAAATTACGCTAACCGAAATGTGCTTGAAGTTGAAACTTGGGTTAGAAATACTTTTATGTAGCTATCTTTAAAATTTTAGATTAAATGTGATTGCCAGGAACATTTCAATGAAACTTATCAGTTTTTGATGTCGTAGTTTTATTTCATAGTGTTCTGAATCTAAAGGTCTTCTGTTCCGTTGTTTTCGTTTTCTCAGTTCTTTCAATCGTCAGTCTCGATTTCATGTAGAATTCAACAATCATCAAACATTGAAATTTATTGA
Organism: Phacellophora camtschatica; assembly: GCA_036873815.1. Classification (NCBI taxonomy): domain Eukaryota; kingdom Metazoa; phylum Cnidaria; class Scyphozoa; order Semaeostomeae; family Ulmaridae; genus Phacellophora; species Phacellophora camtschatica. Next base: position 8,829 of record JAYJMH010078352.1, on the reverse strand, counting down.
AATTAAAATTTGTCGTCTGATGTAACTTATTGTAACTTATTTTCTATTTCTGTTTCGGAAATTGCACCTTGCTTTCATCAGAATGTTTCGGAATATATAGGGATTCATTCTGCTTTATGGACATTGGCTTTCAAGAAAGGCAAGACGTTAACAATAAAAGCTCAAGATCACCGGAACGAACATTAACTTATACTGTATTTACCTGTTGTTACGTGTTATTCGAGAGGCAAACGAAGAAACAAACAAAGACAGACCAGCAGCACAAAGCGTCTCCGTAAAAAACAAGTAGACTAAACGAGACAACACGACTTGTTAGATAGCAGTTTTTCCTATCTGCGTGAAAGCCCTTACAGCCTTGGTTGGCAAGACAAGAGGTAAGAAAATAACAGGAAATTTGTTTTTACTTTTTCTTTTAGCTATTTATGAAGGAAAATAGTTTATATTATTATTAAAATAGATTGCCAAAGGCAAGGTACCGCCAGGGCTGGGAAAGTTGTTCAACCCCACCTTCAACAATGCGAGGGTAATAACAAAACGTAAAACTTGAAACAAATTGCAACAACAAAACGTAGCACTAAGCACCAAATTCCATAGAAATATTGGCATGTGTTGTTGTCTTTTTAGCGAGTTTATATTATGTAAAGACTCAGAGTGGGCAATTGACATTGTATCCCTCAAATTATTTAATAAAAATATTCATTTAAACAACAACAGTTTTGTAATGACAATTTTTTGAATGTTTATTTTAAGATGTATATAGCATGCTGAATTAAGTTACATATTGTTTTGCTTCATTTTCAGTTCAAGGTGAGGCATAATACATAAAATAAATCTTGAAACATGGATAGCACAACAAGTGATGAGGATGAACTTGGATATGATTTATTCGCTCCACAAGAGGATGATGAAATACTGGAGAATGGAGAAATAGAGAAAGAACAATTGAGGCTAAATTCCAAGGTACACTGTTTTCTATGCAATCATTTATTTATGGAGTCACCGATAAAAATTGAATGTTGAGCACAGAATAAAAACTAAAATGAACTTGTGAGAAGTTGATTTGGGTTCATTCAGATGTGGAGCCACCCACAGGATTTTGGGGTGTCCAAATGCTACACTTTCCTTTCAAGTACTAATCCTTTCAAACAACCATATTTTTGCAAATTAGAGAGTACAGACCCTTCCATCCTCCACCTTGGAACTGCCACTGGGTTCATTGTCCAAGCTGCAAATTACAAGTGGAAACTAGAGTGCGCATTATTCATCAGGATTTTATAATTCTTAATTTAAAACTTTATGAAACATCAACAAGGCCAAAATCTATTTTGAAACTGATGAAGTGTGACAAAAAGCAACAGAAATTGGTAAGAGGAATAGCCAATCTGAAACTTCAAAACCATTGAACAACATGCAAACTGAAACTATGAAATGAAACTGCAGATTGAGAAGCAAAAAAACCATTAAATTAAATTAAAAATGAAACTCCAAAATGAAACTCAAGAAGGAAAACAATGAACTGAAAATTACTTATTAATGAGCAGAACTTATTAACTCTGCATGACTACTGCATTCAGTCAATTGCTAAGGAGAATCATATTGTCTTTTATTTACATTTTGACATCTTTGAAATTGATATGATAACTTTTTTAAAATTATTTCAGAAAAAATTTAAAGCATAAATATTTATAGATAAAAAATGATTTTACTTTGAAATTTATTTTTATTTCAGATTGCACTGGTTAGTCCATCTGAAGATGACTTTGATATTTTACTGAGGAGATTAAAAAGTAGGATAGATGATGGCATGGGTGAAACTATTTTTGAAGTAGGCATTGGAGGTAAGAAACTCTTAAAGTTATGAAACCAAATGGGACCAATAGTTGAATTGAATAATTTAAAGTACAATAGTTTAGTTGAACAGGAGAAACTTGTTTACAGTTACTTTTCAATCCCTTTTCAATCATCACATGCAATCCCCTGTCAATGATTATTTTTGGAATGATGCTTCATTTGGAATGATATATTCGAAAGCATCCTTTGAGGCTCTCAAACACTCAATGTTTTTTTTTAAATCTAAAATTTAATAAATAATTGGATGTGGTTGAACACACAGGAATTTAAAATGCATTATTGCCTTCCTAATGCTGTTGGGGTATAGATCTCAAATGGAGGCTTTGGTTTTGCATTGAAGGTAACTTTTAACTTCAGCAATAAATAACTCCCAGGTAACTAATCTACAGTATACAGATAAGCAATATATCAAATGCTTAAAGTCAATTATTGATCATTTTAATGACATGTATCAAAAATTATTTAAAGCAATAAAACAAATATACGTTATTGACCTATTGATTATGATACAAGGTGTTCAATGTTCTGAAATTTTGTTGTTGGCACCCAATAATATAGATTATATTACTAGAAAATAAATTCCTTTACTCATTCTAGACTTAACTTTCGAAATTTGTGAAATGCAATAGACTTAAAACCCTACCCCCCCTCCCCCCACAAGTAAGCACATCCCACATAAAGATGCATGTGATTATATCCAGATACAAACGTATATGCACCTATGAAACACAGAAAAGAAAAAAAAATTAAAAATATGAACAGCATGGCATTTGGCATATCACAAAATCAGGTCAATATGGTGTCATATCTTTTCTAATGATTGTTAACTATTAGCTTGAAAATGTGCATGTTCACTATCCCTTTAACAGTGTATTTTGGACTGATCTATGATATGAAATATAAGAATATAATAAACCAAATTTAAAATATTTATAGATGGTGGCAACAATGGACTCAATGAGGAGGATCTTGAAGCATCTGTTGCAACACTACAAAGCATGGCTGACCACTTCCACTGTGATACAGTTATGTTACGAGAGAAAGATGTTGAAGATGGAAAGATTGCTGAGTATTTAGTTCGAAAAAAGGTCATTGAAGATGATTTCTGTGAAGTTAGGTTAGCCTTTTGCTTTTGATTTTAGAAGTGTTTTAATTAGTTTCTGATCAAAGACAATCTCTGGCAATAAAATAAATGAAAATTAAATAGACTGAAGCAAATGAGATTAAATTGACAGTTTTCCATATCATTATCACCTTGATATAATTGAGAACATTTTGAAGCAAGGTAACTCCAAACTCATTCATAAATTTGTATTCATTGCTGATACAACACACAATGTTGGTATATATATATATATAGTTTTTTAGACTGGTTTATCAAATACATTTTGAGCATTGTTTTTACTTCCCTCCACTTGGTTTGCACTGATGTTTCTTGGATCTGTAAAACTAATTTTGTTTTGTATTAAACTCATGATAGCATGGCAAGGTATTCTTTTTTGTTTCTGTTTTTCAAGTAAATACTTTTTGTCTTTAGGGTTGCTGTTGTTGGAAATGTAGATGCAGGAAAAAGTACACTACTTGGAGTACTGACACATGGCACCTTGGATGATGGCAGAGGAACTGCACGTTTAAAACTGTTTAGGCACAAACATGAGGTGGAATCTGGAAGGACGAGCAGTGTTGGAAATGATATTCTTGGTTTTGACAGCAGAGGAGAAATTGTGAATAAACCTGATCCTCATAGTAAGTATTATGTTCTGTTGCTTACAAATCAATGGCACTGGACTGCTAGAGGGTGGCTATGGCTCCCCTGTTAGAAGGGGACATATCTTTGTTGCAGGAAATGTTTTTAATATTGTAAAACGGCAATTAGCATTGTTTAGCTACTCTTTCAGTAGGCTCAGAGCTTTTTAGTTGGAAAATTTGTGCAAATATCTCATTACGGACTGAAGCATTAAACATATCAATTTTGCCAAAATAGATTATATGTAGTATCTACATGCTATATTGATGATAGCTAATATCAAATCGGTGTGACCAAATTATTTTACGTTGTTATTTTAAATCATCTAAGTTTTTCTGGTTTATGCCTCCGTACAATCTTGAAAAATGCTTCAGGAATTAGAAGGTTTTTGAATCACTGCATTTCGCTAGAAATGTTATAAATATGATGGAACAATATTTTTTCAATTTAAATTTACAAACGTTTTGAAAAGTACAGCACAAAATTAGGTTTTTCAATTCAAAATTACGTCGTTATTCGTCGAAGTTACCAAAATACGATAGCTTCTAAATTAACTTGGTCATTTTCACGTTAGCAGAAAAATGTAAATTTTTAAATTCGTAACAAAATCCAATTTTGATGATATTTCAAACGTCAAAACGTTGTTTGGTTCACCTGGTACGTTTTAATCGTTTCCACGTTATTGTAAACAAACTCAATTTCTAGTACAACGACTGTAATACTTTTCAACATTCTCGTTTGTTGTTGAGTGACGTTGATTAATGTTGGACCTTTTCCCCTGTATATTATAGTGTCGTTTTTCGTCTTTTCATTTTGGTAATTTTCTTCCGATGAATGATGCCATATTTAGGAAAGGCAAATACTGCAGAACAAATTAATTCCAAGGAATAAATATACAAGCAAGTATGAATAGGTCGATAAACGAGGTTACGGCTCAAAGTATCGCGACATATTAAAAAGCTTTATGTCATACTCCTCTAAAACAATTCACTTCACATAATCTCATCCAACCTAAAACTAAGTGTAAGAATGAATCACACATATAGCGATGACATATTGTACTCCATATTCTGAACCATGCTCTCGTTCAAATACCATGCATTTTAGAAAAAAATATAGATTGCGCTTCTCTCACATCAGCCAAACTAACTAGTAAATTTGTAAGTCCACTCCCTCTGCACGTGAATTTTTCACAAAGTTAACTGTCAAAGAGTAAAACTTCGTAACTGGTTTTGGGAAACATTTGTAAGTATCCAACTTCGAAATTATTTAGTTAACTTACCCTTCCTCTAACGCCCAACTTTGCTGTTAAGGGTGTCGTATAAGAACGTTTGCCAGGCTGGTGACCAAAAATATATGTTCTTTGTGCGGGTTTCTACTGTTTATACATAAGTTTATATGGTTACTTTCGGGTAGTAACGAGTATTAACGAGTTATTATAGCTATTTTTATGTTTTATTTTCATCACACAATGTTAATTTTTTTCTCAGGTGGTTCCCTTGACTGGCAACGAATATGTCGAGATTCATCAAAGGTTTCTTTATTATTTTGTTTCTTTTGATAAACTGTTGTTTTATATCTTTTTGAAGTTTGTTATGTTTTATTTTTGGCCAAGTAAATTTGTGACAATGTTTTTGTATCTTGTCAAACATTTAAGGCTTTGTAGTATTGATTATTTCAACTTTTAAATTGAAATTGTCCTTTGATGCCTAACGGGAGCTTCTATTATGCCTACAAAAATGAAACATTAAATTTAGCAAGTAGTTCACACAGGGGTATAGATTTTTTCGAAACGAAAAAATTAGAGAACATCTTCTGGCTAAAGAAACAATTTTCCCATTTTATTTTAATAGTATTGTAAAATAAAACTGGAATGAAATGAGAGTGACCTCCATTTTTAATTAGCTGCTTTGATATTTAATGGCACTCGTTTGGAAAGATTTCCTCACAAGAAAAAAAAAATTGTCGTTGGGGTTTTCCCCGACTTAAATGCAAAAATATTTAACCCCTAAATCATGTTACACTATTAATCTAATGTATGATAAGATAATGCATAAAATTATTAAAGCTTGTGGGAATACTTTTAGGGACGACTGAAAATTTTAAAAATAATTATTGATTGGGTTTTTTTTAATTACGATTCCATTTTTCATTTCTTTATTTTGTGAGAAACAAGACATGATTTTTCATCCCTTGACATCATCTCTATCATTTGGTAGACTTTATAAAGACTCTGGTTTAGCATTTAGAGCAAATTTTAACTTCTACTAAAAGCAACTCTGAATTTAATCAACCTATACTGAAAAGTAATACACGAAAATCTAAGTAAATTATTAATGGTTTCAATGATCCATCTTTAGAATTTGTTCAAGTTAAAACTTTTCTGACAGAAGCCATTTAATTTGTTAAGGCAGAAATTGTTTAGGATGCTGTGTATATCGATCAAAATTTGAAAATGTTTTAATCATGAGTATCATACCGACATGTTTTTGTGAGAATATTTATGTTTAATTTGTTTCATCAACAGGTTCTGACATTTATAGATTTGGCCGGACATGAAAAATATTTGAAAACAACTGTTTTTGGAATGACAGGGCATTCGCCGGATTATGCAATGTTGATGGTAAGTGTGCAATATTTTTAAACTTTTGAACCCTTTTGGGTTTTTTGATTATTTATAGATTTAAATATCATTTTTATTTTATTAATTAATTAACTAATTAATTAATTAATTAAGGCATAGAATGGTAAATTAAACCCCCCTGAAAACGTCGTGCTATACAATGGAAAATTCTACAGATCGAAGAAGTGACAAAATTTAAAGATGCAGGCATGCTCTAAAAGGAAAATGAATTTTTAGCAATACTGTCTGCTACACTTTTTTGAGTAATCTTCCGGCTAAATTTTACTCATTAAGTATATAACTAGTATATATATGGCTAGTTTTGATTTTCTGAGTGGTAGTAAATTTAGAATAGCTAAATTTTAATAAATTTAATATTTTAATAAATGCTCCCGTAGTTTACGTACAACTTGTTTGTGGCTATACGTCATTAACCCAAGTTTGAGCATTCTTAAAGTCAGGAGAGCAACGGAATATATTGTGTTGTGTGTTTCGAGTCAGTTGTAAATATTCTTCTAATTTATTGTACCAAGAGCTTCACCAGGAGGTTGAATGGGGTGTACATATCTACCCCCAGTTTTAAAGGTCGGTATTTATAGTTAACCAAAAACGGAATAAAAATAGTTTGCTATACCTCTCAGCAATTATTTCTTTACTTTAATTCATCTCACGTTTCTTGGGCTGGTTATGCCTCTGTATTGTACTAAAAGCAGAAAGTATATACCTATAAGTATATAGGTAGGCTGACTGCAGCCGGAAGCGACTCGAAGCTTCTTCTTTTTTTAGCTTCTATTGTTTGGGTAGGGTTGGGCATTACTCCTATTTTTTGTCAGTTTTTACGACTTACTATCAGTGTTGAACAAATAGTGTTACCCATTTACCGTCCTCAAAAGATGGACAGTAGGTTTTGTAGTAAGAAGCTCCAACACTCGCAACTCAAACCTGAGCACTCGCAGAAACGTTTTTCTTTGAAACCCTTAGTCAATAGATCCCGTTGAGTTTAAAAAACCCAAGTAATTTATGAGAAGCAATCTAACATTACAAAATGTTGCGGTGAAATAAGCGTTTAAATTCATGCTGCAGCAATCAATATATTGGTTTTCACTACCAATGCAGAGCTCAACAAAGAATTTTTTGAGTTAATTTAAATTTTATTTCTTTTTTTTTTAGATTGGATCTAACATGGGTGTTGTTGGCATGACGAAAGGTACTTCACTTAACTTTATATACGTTTTATTTTAACGACTTGTTTCTGTTAATTTTTTTTTTCTTATATATTTTCTTTATTGTTAAATTTATCGTTTGAATGAAGTTAGCTTGTATGTGCTACCCTAATAATGATAGTACTGTAAGGTAGGATTTGCCTGTTAATTTTAAATGAACTAAGGAACTAAAATGACTTCGCCAAAAATAGAACTAGTAAGTATCATTTTTAAGACTTCCGATTGAGTTTTGAGATTTATATATATTTAATACCATGATAATTCAATTAAGCCCCGGGAGAGCTTATTCAAAATTTGACCTTTGACAGAGTTGGGGGGGGGGGGGGGGTGGTTATTCAAAAGTCAGCTTCTCTGCAGGGCCGTAGCTAGAGATATCAGGCTAGGGGGGTGCAAGTTCTCAATTTGCCGACTGGTGGGCGTGGCTTTTGGGCGTGGCCTTTTATTGTCAAACACACACTTATTGCTGAGAGGCTCAATATCTTTTCCAAAGACCTTTCAATTTTTACTTTCCTTTACCTTTTTACATGATCGGACTGAAACATGATACACGATAAATTGGAACTTGATTATTATCTAAAACTGAAACTTGATTATTATAAATTATTATCTAAAAATGCATGAGTATTATCTAAAAAAGATGCAGAGTATTGTCTTAAAAGAATATTATCTGTTTTGAAAAGACAGGAGAGGGGCTTTTTCGAGAGGAGGCTTATTAAAATATTACCTTCAAGAGGGGAGGCTTGTTCGAGAGGGGGGCTTATTCGAGAGGGGGGCTTAATCCAATTATTACGGTATGTATATAGTTGTTTATCTTATTCATTTATTCTATTTGTTCAACAAGTACTCATTTGAATTTTTACAGAGCATCTTGGACTAGCACTTGCTTTAAACGTCCCTGTATTTGTTGTTGTCACAAAAATTGACATGTGCCCTACGAATGTGTTGCAAGAAACTATGAAACTTTTATGTCGAATATTGAAATCACCAGGATGCCGAAAAATTCCAGTTATTGTGCAAAATAAAGATGATCTTGTTTTATCGGCGTCAAATTTTACATCTGAAAGGTAAGGGTAATTTTTAGAATTATGGAATAACTTATCCTCAGATCTTAAGACCACAAACAATCTTAACACTTCCAAGCTTAGGATCAAGTCATTTCATGCAAAACATTCACAGAAAGGAAAATAAGGTTTCCATTTATCATTAATGCCTCTGCAAACAATACAAAAATTATTGGAATTATTGTTCACTTTTTATTTGTTTATTTTTATTTTCAACCACAAACTTCTAAGGGGACCATTTTGGAATCAAGGTCTTTCGATCTTTTAATGCTATCCCTGCCACTCTAGTTTAGGGGTTCGTGATTTTAAACTTATTATGTATTT
>JAYJMH010078341.1:0-10390 GCA_036873815.1 Phacellophora camtschatica | reverse complement strand
TAGCATAGCATAGCATAGCATAGCATAGCATAGCATAGCATAGCATAGCATAGCATAGCATAGCATAGCATAGCATAGTGACATAGAATAATAATGCTTTGAAACGTTTACAATTCAGGTTGAAATGATGATTGAAAGCATAAAAAAATCCTTTATGACGATTGTACAAAATACCGACTGGATGGATGAGAAAACGAAAAAAAAAGCAATAAAAAAGGTAAGTTTTCTTACAGAATATATCATGAGAATCTTAAACCTCTGAAAATTAAAATGCAGAGGCAGAGAACAGGTTTTTATTGTCTTTGTTTGAACAACACGAACGAATGCCAATAGCTAAAAACAGCCAATAACACTCCGGAAAAACAGCCTCCGTTCCGTGAGAGCTCCAAAGAAAGGAAATACCTTTGACCGGTTGCTTTTGTGCACTTTTTGCAGCCCTGGTTTTATTGGTCTGTTTATTTTGCAGGCAAAGGCTCTCATTGGAAACATTGCTTATCCAAACTTTATAAAGGACGAAACAAAGTTGGCACGCTATTACCAAGGTGTAAGTGAATTATATTTACGTTTCTGTTTTACATGCAGTACCAAAATTAATGAAGAGTATCACTGGATCAAGGGTATACGCTGAAAACCGGGCTAAAAAAGGTCTTTCAATTTATTCTCATTTAATGGTACCACCATTTACATATATTTTATGATTAAATTTCATTAAAAACAACATGCTCAGATACAAAAACTTTAAACATTAATTGTTATATAATAGATCATTTGAAAGGCGAACGATCACTTATTGAGTACATATAATTGAAAGCAAAGATTAAAGCCAATATATTTATTTCAGATTTCTCTCAAAAAGGATTCTTACTTCGAAAATATATTAGAATTACAAACGACCCAGAAAAAGAAGGACACGATGAAGCTAAAGTTTAAAGTTGACCGATTGGAGTAAGTCCTTTAACAAAATATCGACTTGTTGCATGCTGTGTAAATTATTATGACCTTGTTTCCTTTCAAAATTGGAAATATGATAAAAACTAGTTACTTTCTTTTCAAAACTAGTTATTTTCAAAATCTTTCAGACCAAAAATCGCTGCATATTAATTTTTGATTTTTAAGTCTTTCAATTATTCTCACAGCTCTCTATTTCTCATCTCACTGCGGTTAACTAACAACACCAGAATATATTGGATTGTCAAAGAGCCCCCGATTTAATCACAATTTTCGATTAAACCTGTTTCCAGCTTTGGAACACTTTTAGGTAAATCGCGTGGGCTCTCAGAAATGCATTGGTTTAAACAGAGGTGGAGACAATGGGGGCAAGAGACGACTGCCCCCTATAAAGGCGATTGCCTCCAAGCCGGCCAGATCTCTCCCCAAAGAACCTTTTCGAAAGAAAATATCTCTCCCCTAAGACTTGAAGCAAGTCTACTTTGAAGCAAGTCTTCCATTAATTACAATATTACAAGAGCTAGTGCAAAAGAGACAGAAAGAGCATTAAAATTATATTTTTATCTCTTTCAGATGGTCTTTACCTCCTACAATGGTCAATGCATTTTATAGTGCTAGTCGAAATAAAATGGTTTTCATGGCAGGGGTACTACAGTCACCACTTTTCAATACAGCTGCTCCAAAGTAGGTCAATATTTCCAAGTTGTAATTTTCGTTTGAAATGAATCTCAAACTATAAACCAGGTCACACAACGTTTTTAGTTTTAATGGATTAATTTGTTCCTCAAAGTTCAAGATATTAATTTTTTTGACTTGAGACTCGGATTGGGAATGAAAAAGCTAGTCAATCTATATATTTTCATTACTTTTTCTAACTACAAATGATTTCATCAGCATTTAAACCTTGAAAGATCTTAATCTTAAAATTATCTTGGGGTGAAATGTCAAATCACTTATAAATTTTCAAACTTTAAATTATTGTAAAAATTCAGACTAAATACATTGACTAAATTTTGTATAAGAAATCTGCATTTGAAGTTAAAAATTTTATTGAGCAAAATTTCGAATAAATCCATAATGTCGCATTTTCGTATTGACTTCTTTTGACAATTTGTAGGCCCGTGAATTACGGTGGTATTGGTGTGGTGATGGGACACGAACTGTCACATGGATTTGATGGACAAGGTTAGTGATCAGTCCGGGCGAAGCTAGCAAAGCCTCCGGGCGAATTATTAAAACCAAAGCAACCATGCTACTACGAAGTAAACATGAAAATTACATTTGGAAAAAAATTAGAAATAAAAATATTTTAAAAGTGCTGTCATCTTTAAGGACATACGTTTGTCTCTACACTTGGTACAAGAGTAGTTTCTTTCAAAAATGTGGTAAAATCTTACCCGATTCTATTTGTGGTAGTCTTTTCTAACATGCAAAAAAGACAAAATATTGCATCTTACCAAATAATAGTTATTTGCTAAAAACTCACAAATTTGCACACACAATTACCAAAACCTGTGTTTAAAAACCTTAGTTTGAAAGACAAAAATTAGCAAAATTTAAAAAAGCTAATTTTTTCGAGATGTATAATTTGCTAATCATGTTTTTTCAGATCTGAGCTTTTCTGAAAACATTTTCAAAAATAACATAAAAGAAACTGCGAATTCCTCCAGTTCACTGGTGAAACCACGGGCTATAGGTGTATTTATTTTCTTCCCACTTCGATTTCTCTCATTCTACCTGTTGTCCTACATTCCGTGTTTTTATTCCACGGAATGTAAGACAGGTGGAATGAGAGAATTGGAAATGGGAATAAAATGAAAACTTTACTTTTCCTAAAGCTGGTGGAGAAACAAAGGGTCCACATTTTCTACAAGGTACATAACTACAGTATATTTCCTTTAATTGTTCAAATGCAGGTCATTACTACGATGAAAGCGGCAACAGAAAACAATGGTGGACGGATGAAAGTTCCAAGGCATTCAATAAAAGAATTAAGTGCATTAGAGATCAATACTCACAATATAAAATACACAACATATCAGTACGTACCTTAGCAATTTCCTAACTTTGCTCCCAGGTACTTGCGTGTGCTTCCTAAATCCCGAGACTTTTATACAAACGCCTGTAAACAACGTGACACTTAAATTCTCTCATTCCACCTGTCTTATATTCCGTGAAATAAAAACACAGAATGTAGGACAGGTGGAATGTGAGATAAGACGGATTGGTGTCCGATAAAAATTGGGATAATGGCACACAGTATTTCCAGATATGTGAAAAATAACATCTAGCATGAGTGGACACTGCTGAAAAATTTCCCCACGTGTGCGAAGCTACTCTAGAAGAGTTTTAGTTATGATAATTCTGTTTTTGTTTGATATTAGAGGCTTTAATTTATAGTTTGCTATCGGTGGACCATAAAAATGTTCCTAAGCATGCAAAGCTTGTACGAATGAGTTTTAGTTTTGATAATTCTGTGTTTTCTTCTACTTTCACATTGAAGGTTTCAGTTTATAGTTTGATGCCTTGTTCGCCAAAATCTACCCAAAAATAACTGAGCCATACTCAATGAAGCCAAAAGGATTTCTGCTGCCGCAAACTGCAGAAAATATTACATTATGCCTTTGAGAAAGCCATTAACGCTGGCTGTCCTTGGGATCAAGGGTTTGTGGATTTTGACAAACAAGGTGGAGCATTAAGCTTTTTAAGTTGAAGCCTCTTACATAAACAAACACCGAGCAAAAACAAAATTATCGACTTTGACAAAATTATGAACTAAAGACTGGACATAGAAACTTTTGCAAACATGGGCCACCCAGTAACAAAAACGTTAATTTTGGTAAAGAAGCGCAATGCAACCCAGTAAAATTAGTTTATTGTTTATTTTCATGCAACATGTGGTATTCTCGTGCACAATATTGTTATGGCATCTTTCAAATGACATGAAACTTCATAACTTCTTAAATCTCTCAGACATAGTTCAATTAACAGTGCATTAATTGCAGGTAAATGGCAACATAACTTTGAATGAAAACCTTGCTGACAACAATGGCATTAAAACAGCTTTCAAGGTATTATTATTTTTGACTGGTTCTATACAATTTAACCCATTTTCAAGCTTATTTTCTTGAATTTTACAATATTCTTTTTACAAATGGCGTAGCAGGGATCTTAACATTGGAGGTGCTAAATTGGTGTGGCCAAATATTTATAGGCGTGTTAAGAAATTGATACACGTCACCCCTTTTGCAATTCTCTTATGGCAGAAATAGACCTCAAGAATCGATTTGGTAGCTATTGAGGGGATGCCCCTTTTGCTACGCCATTATTTATTTATTTGACTTTTCATGTCCCCATCAGAGGACATTCTAATTGCCTCAAAATTTCCCTTACAATTCCTGCATTTTACCGTTTGATTCTGTCAGTATTTAGAAAACGTTTTTCACAGGCATACAAGAATTGGGTAAAGAAAAATGGACCACCAAAAAAGCTGCCTGCAGTAAACATGACAGATGATCAATTGTTTTTTTTGTCTTACGCACAGGTTAGTACAAGTGGGCCTACCTTGCATGAATTTGTTTTATTCCATGTCCTGTTTACTGCAGGACTTGTTGCTGTCAAATCTCAACCCAGATTACATCATTTTCTGGTCAAACTGACTTCAAACCAAGTGCTCTGTGTACTATATCACGAAACAGCACTTGTAATAATATCAATTCATACAAAGTAGGCTCCCTTTGTTAGTAAAGTGAAAGAATCATTCCCTTTCGCTTCATTCACGCTATTGTTTCAATGTTATTTTTCATCAACATATTGTTTTTAAATTGTTTCAGCCAAAACTCAGGGTGTTGGTTTCTTTTGAATTTGCTTCTTAAAAAAAGGACCTTAATTTTCGTCAATTTTACTTGCATATCAAACGAACCCCCTTATTTGAAACAGTGATATAAGAAAGTGTGGAATGCTGACTTTATTAATATTTGAATTGGAGTAAGGTAAGGCCCTACCACTGATATGAAAGCTCATTTTCTCATGAGAACAATAGGAAAACAAAAGAAAAGATTCGTAAACAATAGGGCTAAATATGAAAAATTAATTTCTTAATTGCGGGGACCTACTGTATAGAAAATTGTATTCAAACCTTACTGTGTGATAAAATCTACTGTCGGCCCGATTGAAATTCTGAAACTCTGAAGATGCTGAATCTCGGTAAAATTACCACAGGGGTACATGAGAATGAATATCTATTTTTTCAAGTAAACCATGATGTAGCTAATTAATTTCTTAATTTTTTTTATTGCAGGTCTGGTGCTCAGTAGAAAGAAAGGCCTATCAAATGCAAAGTTTAATATTGGGAAGCCATTCACCGGCTGTCTTCAGGTTTGCTTGATTTTACTTCTTTCCCCTTCTCGAGAAAAGTTTCTCGTAGCTTTATTTTGCATAAGGTTATTGTTGTTTACATTCTACATCAAAATGTTCGTATCATCAACGAGATTCACAACAATCTGACCGCGAGAGAAAGAGCTCGGTAAAATGCCCGTCTCGGCAAAACGCGATGATCAAAATCCAATGCTACTCTCAAGCGAATTTCCATCCCCTTTGAGAGGTCAAAATAGAGCAGTTCTAGAAGAAATACGGTAACTTGAAGACCAATGTTAACTCGAAATGCTCTCTATATCCCTTGAGAGCTTTATAAACGTTGATTTAGCTTTGGTTATCTCCAAAACTTGCTATCTCCTAGAACTTTTTATCTCCCTGGAGAGGTCGAAATAGCGCAGTCCTCTGGAGATAAGACGGAAACTTGAACTCCCATGTTAATTCAAACTGTTTTCGTTTTCTATATACCTTGCTTGAGAGCTCTCGGTGTTGATTTAGCTTCTTTTATCTCGAAAACTCGCGATTTATACCAAATTTTCATTCCTCTTGAAAGTTCAAAATATAGCAGGGTATATAGAAAACATGGAAGAGACAAGACTAACAAAACAAGTATATAAAGAACAAAAAAGACTAAACATGATAAACTGTTGGCATTATGAAATTAAAAAAGACTTAAACCAATTTCACATAGAATTATCAGAAAAGCAAATCAATAAACTAACAAATAACGAATGGAAAATGGAAATAAAAAGTAATAATGGGACAAAACTTAGATTCATTAAAAACGGTCCATTTTGTATAAAAGAAATTATAAAAAATATGCATAGACAAGAACCATTGAAACTAAAATTAAACATGGTAGAATTAAAAGAAAACTACAAAGGAAACTATAAAAATGCTCTGTGCAGAAGGTGTGGAGTACATGATGAATACATGGAACATATTTGGAAATGCCCTAGATAATCAGAAAACATGCCAGAAAAGAATAATTTGATAAAAAGCAACCCCAAAGAATTTAACAAATTACGAAAAATCGTTGAATCCGTCATATTATGAAAAATGTAACCTGTGTTACTCCTCTACTGCATTTTAGGTAGAGTAACTGCTCCGAAATGGAGACGTGGTATTATTATTATTTATTTTTTTTATTATTATTATTATTATTAGGATTCAAACGCATCTTAGCCAATATAAATGGGAAGTAAAATTTGTCTCTGTACTTTTAATTCAGTGTTGATCTAGCTTCTTTTATCTCGAAAACTCGCGATTTATACCAAATTTGTATTCCTCTTGAAAGTTCGAAATAGCAGGGTTTAAATGTATCTTAGCCGATATAAATGGGAACTAAACATTTGTCTCTATATTTTTAATTCACAGAGTTCGAGGTGCTCTTTCAAATTCAGAAGACTTTGCCAAAGCTTACAACTGTCCAATCGATTCGCCCATGAACCCTAACAAGAAATGTGTTGTATGGTAGCAGACAGAGCGAGTATCGTGACGTAGCCGAGAGCTGAAAATGAAATTTTAATTCTTCTAAAATATGAAATGATGGAAAGGCACAAGTGAAATTCACTCATGGGCAGTATGTAAAAAAAAACATTTATTAGTTGCAAACCAGCAAGGGCAGATTCTATAATAATAGGGAAATTGACACACAATTATAAAAGCGATTAGCCATCGAAGACAAAGCGCATTCTCTCAAGCGGGAAATCAAAACAAACAAAGCCATGTTTTGATTTTCTGCTTGAGAGAATTCCCTTTGTCTTGAATGGGTAATCGCTTTGAAATTTAATTTCATTATTGTTATAACCTCTGCCCTTGGTTTTGCAAGCCAGCAAGTTAACATATTTGTGTATAAATAAATAAATAACATGATATTTCATATATCACGTGATACAATCGAGCTTTAATAAGAAAGTGTTAGTTACCCCCCTTCCCCCCCTGACTATAAATCACGAAATGATATTGTTTATCTAGAATTACACGTTTGTAGTATCACTCCTTCGCATAAACCTAAACGGATATTCTCCGCTCAACTACGATTCGTCATATTAAAGTGTGAAAAGATAAGGACAACACCATTTCTAGATATATGACAAATAACATTCGTTCTAAAAAAGTTATTTTTAAAAGTGTATTTTAGGAAGGAATAATAATTGTCGTACACCAAGATATGGTGTGTCCTAATCTCCACTAAGATCTATAGTGTGTCCTCATCTCCACTATAGTATATGGTGTGTACTCATCTCCACTATGATCTATGGTGTGTCCTAATCTCCACTATGATCTATGGTGTGTCCTCATCTCCATTATGATCTATGGTGTGTCCTCATCTCCACTATGATCTTTGGTGTGTCCTCATCTCCACTATGATCTATGGTGTGTCCTCATCTCCACTATGATCCATGGTGTGGCCTCATCTCCACTATAATCTAGTATCGACCTGAAATGTTTGCCAGATCTTGTTCAGGTGCAAGATGGCTTAATTTCAACTGAAAGCTCACACCAAAATCGACCCAAAACGCTCTAAAGCAGTGTTTGCAAGGCAAGTACAGAAAAAAGCAAACCGTTAGTAGCGAAAAAGATATATTTTCAGTGCAGATTTCGTCTTCGCTCAGACAAGAAAGCTGCAGTACATTTTTTTTCAAGTCTTTTATAGCTTAAATCTTTCATAAATTATCAGTTACGTTTTCGTAGGTAGGTTTGATATAGCCAGTCTGAGGCAGCAAATCTGATATGCTCAGTAATCGGGAAGACATTGCAGAAGGCTAGAATTTTGCTGTAATAATGCAAATCGTGGAGTGAGTGAAGCAAATAGGATAAGGTGATAGAAAGTTAAGATGGAAGCGAACTTGTGAAATTATGCAATGAGTGAGAACATTGCTTTTTTAGGTAGGCCATTTCAATAAAAAAAATTTATTTATTCAGCAGGTTAATCAAGTTATTTATTCATATTTTAAACAGCAGGGACGTGAAAAAACAACAAGTAATGGTCCAAAGATAACAGACAGGACACGCTTTTTACAAGGAGCCCTAACTCCGAACTACAAGGCTGAAAGTTTCTCGTTTTCGAATAATTTTTAACAAACTCTCGCTCTTTACCATCTAAAAGATACCTTTAAATTGGCTTTCAAGAGATGTTGAATATTTCTATAAGTTTATGTTTTTAAGAAAAAAATTAGTTTTTAAAATTGAAGTAAATGACACTGAAATCTCAGCCTCAGATTCCTTATAAAAAAGCGTGTATCATCAGAAAGCTCCATCAATATCAATTTTAGTAATGCATAATTCCTTCATCATTTATTCAGTTCCCGTTGTCACAGAACAGTCATTAAAGAAACTCGCAGAGACTCTTCCCCGAATGCTAAACGAATTGTGATTTAAAAATTAACCTCTAAGGGATTAAACATAAGGAGGGGGGAATGGAGGAAAAATTGATTTGACAAAATAATTTCGAGACCCCCCCTCAATTTCTCTTACACCTCCATCACTATATTTAATGACCGGTCCCTAATCACAAAAATCACTATCGCTTTTGATCAGCATCAGGAACAAATTCAGGAAGAAACAGCATCATTCCTAACCTAAATTTCTAGCTACCGTCAATTCTCACGAAATATTACTTTAAAAGAAGTTTAAATTCAGGACAAGTTCCAATGCATCCAGGATATTGCAGTAAGTTTCTTTAGTGATAACGGGATTTTAGTATGATAGACAGTTGCTCTAGACGTAAAATGCAAAAATATACAGGCACATGTTTCACAATCATAAATTATCAACACTTGTTATTATTATGACGTTTGTCTGATTATGCACATTGTAGAGCTTTCTGACATCACATTACATGATATTCTGGTAGAACTTTGTGTTTATTTTGAAACAACTTCATCTCTTACAATTAAATCATCAAAAAGTACCCCTTTAGCAACCCGGTTTATGCTATTTTATTTCTGAGAAGCTACGGATAGAAATCAGTGCTGAAAATTTCTTCAGAGTTTTTGGAAACAAAAAACCCATTCATTCCAAAGGTCAGGGAACGAAAACCTTGGGACCTATGGGACCAGCGGCCGCAGGCCTAATTTGTGATGCAGGCACAAATAAAGCAAAATAGTGTCTGCGCACGTGCATACGCGAATACCCCCCAACAAGTGTGCAATGATTTATCTCCAGCTAGAGCTTCCCCAACTAGAACGGTCGCAGGCACGAAATAATTTCTCGATCCCTGCCAAAGATCTAAGCTGAAGGGAATTTTAATCAGCAGACGAGAAAATAATTTGCCTACATCCGTATGATGCAAAAATGTTCTTTAAATATAGGACTAACAACAAAAATTTCATAAAATTTCATGAACTAACTGCCTGGGAAAATTGAAGACCTGACAACCTGTGGTTTTTTTAGTCTGAGCCACAGTACTGAAATTTTCTCAGCTTTTTGACGATATCAGTACTACTTTCTTATAATAGCGGACTGGACAGGCTCAGAATGTCAAACTAGCTGCTTCTACTAAAAATGGCTGTTTCTTCTTTTTAGTTAAAAAAAAAGGGAAAATCCTTTTGCCAAATCTTGAGAGGGCCGGTGGTGGACCAGTCTGCCACGGTTCTCATAACCTGGTTCTTAGAAGAAGTGTGTATTTCCAACAAAAAAAACAAGCAAATCATTAGTTTTATTAAGCACGAGATAGTACAAACAAACTTAATCAATTCAAGAAATTATTTTAAATTTCGTCAACATGTTGGCATTCGACCTGAGATTAGTTTCTCTACATTTTAAGGTTATTTAAATACGCCCCAGAATTGTTATTGCATGTTCATAAATAATGCAAATTTATGGACTATTTTTAAAAGTAAACAAATCGAATGGCAAATGAAATACGGGAGATTCTCCCACTCTCGCGTGAAAAGAATTGAGGCGTTGCCTAAACAGAAATAAAGCAGTTTTCTTGTTCTGTTACAAATGCAAGGATAGCCTAGTGGTTCAGGCGCCGGACTCAGAACCGCAAGGTCGTGGGTTCGAATCCCACCAAGGTCATACTTGCTGCGAAAGTGTGAGGAGAGCTGCTAACTCTCTG
>JAYJMH010078330.1:0-10392 GCA_036873815.1 Phacellophora camtschatica | reverse complement strand
AACATATTACATATATATATATAAATGATACTGTTAACTTTTCTGTTTGCCTATTTTCAAAATATATTCTGATGCTTTTGATGAAAATCTAGATTTATACATATATGCTATGTATGTTGCATGTGTATGATATGATATTTTTAGGCAGCAGCCATTTAAGAGTATTAAAAATTTTCTAGGTAAATGGCGAAGTTTGGGATTTAGACAGACCTTTTGAAAAAGACAGTACTCTTCATCTTATAAAATTTGATGATGATGAAGGTAAGACATTTTATTATACTGGGTGCTCCAAAAGAATGGCTACGGATTTGATTTAGTCTAACAGTGAAAATATTTTTTTTATGTTTGCCACCTGACCCACCATCTCAGATTGAATTCATTTCTTTACCACATCAAGAGAATTTTGTTGAGATTTTAGTATGATGCCTTCAGAAATGTTTTATTGAAGCAATCAGGTAACTTTTATTTTATTTTTTAGGTAAAGCTGTGTACTGGCATTCAACTGCTCATATCCTAGGTGAAGCTATGGAGCGCCATTATGGTGGTTGTCTTTGTTATGGACCACCTATTGACGAGGGGTTTTTCTATGATATGTTTTTGGATGGAAGGTAAGTGGAAGATTTCATCCCATTGATTTGATCAAGATTCAACAAGCGCAAGATAATTTATTAAAATCTTGACTTATTTCAAATTGTTTTTCACTTTATTTGAACTGATTTTAATTTAACATTATATACGTAGGCAGGTTTCCAGTGCAGATTTTGGGAATTTAGAAACAATTATGAAATCTGCTGTGAAGGAAAAGCAACAGTTTGTTAGATTGGAAATGACAAAAGAGAATCTTTTGGAAATGTTTAAGGTATGTTGTTGAAATGAGTACAGCTGAACCTATGTAAAAGTGGCATTATGCCAGAGATTTTATAGCACATTTTATCTGCAAATCATATTGAGCGACTCATAAATCTGTTTCATAAATTTTACATGACATTATTGTTTTAAATTGGCATTTAAAATTTCTAAATGACACAAAAACTTGATTTACAAATTGTAATTAACAATTCAAGAGCAAACAAAGCCAAATTCATATGCTTATGCCAGAAACACACTAGGCTAGATATACCAGGTGTCTGAAAAAATTTGTTACATATTTGATGACGAATATACAGCAGATATTTATTTGAAATCTATGCGATCCTGGTATGGGATAGTTAAGTTATACATTGATACTTTGCATGTCCTTTTAGCTACCCTCAAAGAAGATAAATTTGCCTTGAAAGCTTAAATTTTCTAGAAGTCCTCAACTAAAGGCTTGGCTGCAACCTGTCAAAGAAATACAGGATCAGCACAGGATGTCCAGACACGAATTCAACAATAGATTTATGTTACTGATCTTCGAAATTTTGTCATGCATTTCAATAATAAGCAATAAAATATTTCGACATATGGATAACTCGCAGTTGCAGAATCGTGATTTCTCAAAAGAACCCAAATTAAATTAAAAAAATTGAGCAATCCATATTTTTCTCCATAGGAAAACGTTTTTGGGAATCTTTATAAATATTTAAAACAAATATTTTACGGTAATAAGTTATTTATTAAATGTCAACAGTTGAATAAAATGTATTTAAAATATTTAGAATAAAATATAAAGAGGTTGATTTTGTTATTCTCGTATTTCATATTTATATATTCTTCTTTGTAGTACAATGAATTCAAGTGTAGGATAATACGAGAAAGGGTCAAAACACCAACAACTACAGTTTACAGATGTGGGCCTTTGATTGATCTTTGTCGTGGACCTCATGTTCGACACACTGGAAAAATCAAGTCTCTTTCTCTGACCAAGAACTCTGCAACTTACTGGGAAGGAAACTGTGAAGCAGAAACTTTGCAGAGAATTTATGGAATTTCTTTTCCTAACGAGAAACAGGTTTCTACATGTTTATATCTTTTGTTTATGATTGTTTATTTTATCAATTCTATTGCTATATGGTATGCTGCTAATAAATGTGGCATAATGCTTTCAGCATTTGTATTTTGGGCAAGAAAGACAGACACACTTGCGTGCGAGATAAAGAACACCACAAAATCGATGAATTTGTCGGAAAATATTTTGGGAATGAACTTAGTTGTTTTTTTTTAACACATGACTGTAAGATGTACAGTAAGAACTTGCCAATGAGAAACTGGTTTTTAAAAATCGGCCTTTCTGGTTTTTTAGCATTTTGGCAAGTTTAGAGAGAGTTGGGCTGATGTATGCCGACAATAATATGATAAAAAGGTCACAGCAATACTCCTATATTATCTGAAATGATTTCCATCATTGAAATTAACTCCTTCAATCAATTTTCAAAATTAATTTGTAAATTTTTTGCCAAAAATCAGCATGTGATTTATTGTAATTCCTATTGGCGGGTTCTTACCATATATATATTTAAATGTTTATGCTTTGAAGGCCATATTTTGTTGATGAAACACACCATTTGAAAGAAACACAGATTTATTTGCTGAAAATCATTATAAACATTATGATATGATTCCTCCATTAAACATTTTTTAGCCGTACTTGTGATGATATCTAATGGAACTGAAAATAAATATTTTTTTTACTGATCTTATCCATCACTGAAAAATCCGTGAGACACACTGGCTGCTAGGTTATGCTAGGCATGGTACGTTTTCCTCATAAATTGAATTTAGTTTACAATTACAGATGAAAGAATGGAAGCATTTTCAAGAAGAGGCTGCCAAAAGAGATCACCGGAAGATTGGAAGAGATCAAGAATTATTCTTTTTTCATGACGTCAGTCCAGGCAGCTGCTTTTTCCAACCAAATGGCGCATTTATCTACAACACACTGGTTGATTTTATTAAGGTTTGTAATAACCGTCATTTGTGGACGCTTTGCATTGAAGTTTCTCTCATGTTTTGTACAAAGGAGCACTTTTATATACAGGGTGACCCAAGCAACCCCGTTTGCAGTGATGTAAGCTAGAAATTTCAAATTGTACTCAAAACAACGTTGGAAGGGAAAGCTTATAGTTTGGGATATCAGCCAGTCATCTGTGACCATGTTTACCTGTCCAACTTGTGAACTTTGAGTTAGTTTGAAGAAACATTATTTTTTAGTTAATTTTTTTATATTAAGATTTTTTGGACAAAATAAGAATGAATAACCAACGTAAATTTTTCGATTAACGAATTTCGTGCTATTTTTTTTTAGTCTGAATACAAGCAAAGGGGATTCAAAGAGGTTATAACTCCAAACATTTACAGCACTCGACTTTGGGAAACATCTGGACATTGGCAACATTATTCGGTTCGTTACTGTTTGTTTTTCATGTGAGACAAAAAATTATAACATTTTTGAATTTTTTTGAGGATAACTTCAAATCTAGTTCAAAAATGAACATCTGTTTTTAAGATTTATAATTTTAATTTAAAATTAAATTATTTAAAATAAATTGGTATCTTTATTTCGGTTTTAATTTTTGTCGGTTTGAAAATTTAAAAGTTTATTTATCGCAGAACAATCTGTTTTCATTCGATGTTGAGAAGGAGAAATATGCTTTGAAACCAATGAACTGTCCTGGGCATTGGTGAGTTTGGCTTTACACAATTTTGAGAATGATTTGAAGGTTGGCTGTAAAGGAATAGCTACTAAATTTGCAGTTTTCACATATATCAATATTCATAACTAACCATAAAAAAGGATTAAAATGTTTTTTCGCAAAACTTTCAAAGAGTGTATGGTATATTATGGTACAGGCGGAATATTCTAAAAATGAGTTTAGGCGTTTATTTGGAAATGCAAAAAAATTGGCTAAGTTAATGGTTTTGGCTTTAGCATGCTTATTGTTTATCGGTATCTTAGTAGAAATTTGTTTTGTATTATGTATTTTCCTAGTTACGTTTTATATTTGGTTTGTGTGTAATTAACCAGTGACTTCACTTTGTATTCTTTTGTTGGCGTATATATATATATAATAGGGCTAGGTACAGTATACCATCAACATTGATACTTTCAGAAATCGGTGGTAAAAAACGAAATATTTGAACTTATTGAATAGCACACTTAGGTCTATCAAACATATAGCTATCATCAGAATGTGGCTTACTAAATAGACTACCACCGCAAGTGTTAAGATATAACAATAACAATACGAGATAGTTACTAATGTTTAATGATAAATGGGTCAGTTAAATCTTGTTCTTTTCACGCCCGTATTTTTCTATTTAACAGGCAATTTTTATTTTGCAGGGGGTCAAACTAACGTAATCTAAAAACTGAAATTACGTTAAAACATCCGAAATTAAGATTAAGTTCTGTCTGCGTTAACTCCCTGAAACTGTGCCGTTTTATGTTGTTTAGCAATGGGCCATATGTCCTTTCCAGGGGGGTAAGGGCTAAAAATATATTGTCTTTGAAGGTAAATTCTTGATGATTACTGATAACATTGTTTTATATAACAGCATGATATTTGACCATCGTCCTCGTTCATGGCGTGAATTGCCGTTGAGGATGGCTGATTTTGGTGTTCTGCATAGAAATGAATTATCCGGCACTCTGACAGGACTTACGCGAGTGCGTAGGTTTCAACAGGATGATGCTCACATATTCTGTACCACGGAACAAGTTAGTAAATATTTTTGCTTATCTTTATAGAATATATTTTACTTATATACCGGGTGACCCACGAAAATGTTCACAGGTTTAAAAAATCACCAAAATGTCATTTTTTTACCAAATAAAAAAATTTATTCTCTCTCCACCATAGGAAAGGCCAAATTATTTTTTGTGGACAAAGGATGACGTGATTACAGCTTAAACACCCACTTTCGGTCCATGCTTTTAAATAACTTTTTTTGTATCGTTTTCTGCTTTTTTATATTAGTATATTGACAACACTGTCCTATTGTGCAAACATACATTGTTCATAATTCTTGAATCTCTAAGCTTTTTCAAGCTTAAATCTCTAAGCTAATAATTCTTGACTAAGCAATGGCAGCTTGTCAAATGTTGATGATTTTTTGAAGTTTTGATGTTTTAAGAATCAGAAAATTAAATTTTTCTCTCAATACGATAATTTCCTGATGCCTATCGCGGTTTCTAAAAAACCTAGTTTTTTAAACAAAGTCCAACTTTGTTCAACAATTTCTTATTTTTAATCTTAGGTTGGCGAGGAGATGAAAGGCTGCCTTGATTTCTTGCAGACTGTTTATCATGTATTTGGTTTCACATTCAAACTATATTTGTCAACCAGACCTGATAAATTTATTGGTGAAGTTTCTACCTGGGACAAGGCAGAAAAGGCTAGTTTTTTTAATTCAAAGTTAATTAAATAAAATAATATTTTAATGCATTAAATACAATTGAAAGTTTCTTATTTGGGTTCAGTAGCGAATGGCAGTGGTTTAGGCGCTGTGTTTTGAGCAAAACTCTCTGTTATCACGGATTTGGGACCAGTTGTCGGAACTTCTAACTATAAAACCCACAGCCAACTCAGTTGTCTATCTTTTTGAGGGTTGTAAATGAGTACCAGAACAGGGAAAGAAGTGGCGCCCTCCCTTGCCCGTCTTGGGTAGTAGCTAATGAAAAAGGAGCATTCGGGTTGCCTTCGACCTAGTTATCGGCCTACTTAGTTTCTTACTTGAAATTAATCCTTTTATCTTACATTTAATCTGTTTTCACTATTTACCTGAATAGGAATTAGAAAATGCTTTAAATGAATCCGGCCACAAATGGGAGCTAAATCCTGGAGATGGGGCATTCTATGGGCCTAAGGTAATCAAATGGTTTTTATGCACGTTATATCTATGTATATATATATATGAATACATAAACACAAATTATAGATATTATTATATTCAATGAAAATATAGTTTTTGATTTTAATTTTTGTCATTTCACATCAAAGGAAATTGTATTTGTTTGATAAAATGCCAAAAAGCCGTTTAATTTGTTTTATAATTTTTGTTGCAAACGCGAGAATACAAAACTCATTAGGATTATTAGCAATAGATAGCCTGATAACTAGCGAACACTTTCAGACTTTATTGATCATAAATGTAGCAGCGGAAATTTTGACAGTTTCAATGATTTTAGAGGAGGCAGTGACCAGACAGATGTTAGTGCCTTGTTTTCCCGATTACACAAGAATTGAAAAGGTGCAGTTCTGAAAGGATGTAAAGCCTAAAGACTCTTCAATGACGAACTGCTCTGTTTTGGTTTTTCAAACTGTCGACTGTTGACAATATCTCTGCACATAAACTTGCATTTTCTCTGAATGAGTTCTCAAATCGTTCGTTAGTTATCAGGTTTTCCATTGAAGGCAATGGCGTCGAGCTTTGTACTCAAGTTTTTACAATAAAGTTGCAAATCCAATGTAAGGTTTTTTTGGGACTCCCAGTACATTCTGGTTGAACAAAATTAATACTTATTTGCTTTGTTGATAATATTTTTTGAAGCAACGAACTGATATTTGTCATTTGTTTCAATTGATTTTTGAAAGCCTGGATTGTATTTTGCGATGTAACTTTGAGCTCTACTTCGAAGGTGTCTCGTTGAAAAAACGATTGATAATCTTGCTTGGTTATTAAATGTCATTATTAACCAAGCGAGATTATCAATCACATACTGTAAGAACCCACCAATAAGGCACTGACTTATAAGAAACCACAGGCTGATTTTTGGCAATAATTTACAAATTGATTTTCAAAAGTGATTAAAAAAGTTGATTTAAATGATGTAAATCATTTCAGATTAATAGAGAGTATTGCTATTACTTTTCTATCAACTTATTGGAAGCATGGCATCAGCCCAATTCTATCTAATTGACAAAATATTAAGAAATCACACAGGCTGATTTTCAAAATCCGGTTCCTCATTGGCAGGCTTCTTACTGTATGCTAGGCTTTTGGTATGAAGCATTTTTATTACTTTAAAGATTGACATTCAAATTCAAGATGCTTTGAGGAGATATCACCAATGTGCTACAATTCAATTAGATTTCAATTTACCAGAAAGATTCAAACTCACTTACGTTAGGTATGCAATACTTTTTTTATCACGTCATTTTACTTACTTACTCTATATTAAGAGTCGTGTTCAAATAATCGCTTTTCCGTACGAATTGATGCGAATTACTACACAAACGAAATATTATGCAAAGTAACCCTAAGCTAATATAATAACTGTTTCCGATGGCATTACCAGAGAATATTAGCCCCAAGCCGTGAGTACAAAACCGAGCTTGTGAAAATTCGCATTAAAATCGAAAATTCGTACGTAACATTCGTTCGAAAATTATGCAACATTTAAATGGCTTCGCGTTTGTTCATGTTTAAATGGCTTTTGAGGGCTTCTTCCAAGACTCAATAATTTAATTTGATGATTTAATTTGATTCTAAACACAATAAATAATAGCCATAGGGTAACAAACCATATAATTACTGTTTCCTTCGGCCATTAACGAAGATATGAATAATTGTTTTCTTAGTCTCTGCACAAAATTAAAACGAATCGGATAAGAATTCTATATGAATCGGATACGATTTTTATACGATTGCATGTAGATTCCAGAATCTGAATTTTGTATACGAATTTAAGCGATAATTTGGATATGACTCTTTTACCTTTCTTACTTATTTTTACGGTGCTAAAATATTACAGTTCAATTATGATAAAAATCAAAACCAAATATACCACAAAACATTACAAATAACCTTCATTATGAAATTATATATTTAAAAAAATGCTCCATTAACGGATGTTAACTGCGCTAAAATGTAGGAACACAAGGCTACATTGGCACGCAGACAGTCAACTGTCTACTCAAAATAACTATATAACAATGATAATAAACTTACAAGTTCATGAACCACGTATTAAAATTTCATGGACGGTTAAATTTAAAGTTTATGTTTCGTAAAGAAAGAGTTCAGTCATTTGGTATTTCAATGCTATGGCTACTTTGTGAATCGCTGCGTTGTTTGTTGGTTGGATCCAATTTAAGTTTTATTTTCAACAATTCTTTCCTTTCAATGAGGAATTTTGTTTTGCAAAGTTTGACTATTCTTTGACTGCACATCAACCCAAGAAATATTCCACATCCTTGAAAAGAACATAATATCACAAACATCCATTGGAATATAGGGAAGAACGTGATTCCGTGGAGAAAACCAAATATCCAACCAATGCCTGTAAACGTGCCAAGCCTCAACATCACAATGACACTTTCTATGCGAAGCTTGTGCATGTTGTACCCTGTGTTTAGTATTCGCGTGTGTAGACTACGTTCATGGTGTATTTTACAGACCACAGCCAGCAGACAGATGATATTGCATAGCAGTATGCAACCCACTGGGATAACGAATGTTATTATGTTTGCCCAGGGATTTGTGATGAAGCATTCTCCCCCATCTCCATAGTTGACTTTCTCCGGACTGAGGAATTGTAGGATGATGCAAGGAATTATGAAAATAAGTGGTAAGCCGTATGATATTTTGAGTGATGATTGGAGACGACGCAGTTTATCTGCAGGATATACTTTAAAAGGTTGGCAAAATGTGCATGCTGTACTGAGAGCGATCACTGCCATCAGGCTAAAGATTATCAGGTACACCCAATGTGAACATAGACCGATTGCCGTACACATACTTTTGTTATCTTCAAGAGCAAGACTAAGTAATTGTAGTATATGCCCTGTTGTCATAGTGCCAGCTAAATGTGCCATATATCTTCCAGAGACCGTTTGTAATTCTTTAATGACCTTCAACATCGTGAGGAGGATTGCCAGACTTAGTATGCTGAAAGAATTCCCTGAGATTTGAACATAAAACATGTTATAATCTCTTGTATTTTCAGCCTGAATCTTGCTAAATATGCACGTCCCTTCCTGTTCATTGAAAATACCCTTTGCTTCAGTGCATCGACTTCGTTTTATTTTCATCGCCTTTGCGCTCAATGTTTTCAACGAGAGAAAAAAGTCTGTTGCGAATGTGTTATTCCCATGTGTGTCATTCCCATGATCATCATCATGCTCTGCAACCTCGAAACCTATTTTTTGTTGTACTAATTGTGCTGCCACGTGGTTGTAGATACGTTTGATCGCTGCACAAGAAAGGTCGTGCAGCTCTTTGCAGTTGTGTGCTTGTATACTTATCTGAACAGCAGCTAGGGCAATTTTTGATTCTAAAGTCTCGTTGGTTGATTTTTTAGCCGTTATCATTTGATACTCAGATATGTTGCAGTCGTACGCATCATGTGAACATTTAGGCTCTAAGATTTCTGTTACTCTTGAAGCTCCGGGAAGAAGATAGGTCATAAGCACAACCGTACAAAGTTTTATTTGCATATTTGCCATCTCTCGAGTTATGCTGTTGAGACTTTTATAGAGAAATGTTGTCTTCGTTTTTTCTAACAACGGACGAATTAAGAATTGCTTTCAGTGTCAGATGAATATAGTCCAAAGCTACAGTTGTTTGCAGTTCTAACACATTGTTTTAATTGCTAATATGTTCTTCTCGTAAGCCTTCTTGCCAATCTACTATGCAATTTGTAAGCACCAATCATTAATATTATATCATAATAAAATAAAGAACACAAGAAACAGTTGCTCTACAGTATTAACTTCTCCAAATATTTCATGCTTCTTCATACTTCTAAACAACTAACTGGTCATCTGGCAATAATTTCTTTTTTATTGTAGCTTGTTTGTAAATATTTTAATTGTTTGCTTGCTTTGTAAATTTGTTTTTTGTGAAATCAGTCACACGCAAAGTTAGCATTTCATTTGCTTTTGTCCACTTGTGTTATTTCCATCTCAAACAACACTATATCCTCTTTAGCAGTTCACATTTAAGGGCACTTTCTATATTGCTTGAATAATCACTTTTTAAATTTGTTTGGTAAATGATTTTATCAGGACCTTAGTGAGTCAATATTTTTTACATGGCTTGGTGTCTTACCGTTGCTTTTTAGCAGTCATCCTATTTTGTTGTTAAGATTTATTTTTGAAAAATATATCATCTTCGAATTATTCCATTGGAAAGTGTACGGTTTCTACACCAGCCCTTAAGAGTGTGTATGTGAATTTTGGTCTCCAGGCACAGAAATTTGGTCTCCAGCCAAATTGAAATGATGGAAGCGGTCCAGAAAAATGCTGTTCACCTTGTTATGAATGCGTTTGGTATGAAATCGAACAGATATGTTAAGGCAACTCAATTGGGAAAATATAGAAAACGCAGACAATTGTTTAGATTCAAATATCTCCACAGAATCTTCACTTCACTGACAACATTGAAACATCTGGACCAGGGGCGGACTCAGACTGTCGCACACGTCGCACGGAAGATAGTCAACTTTCCTAAACTGCAAATAATTTTTTCAAG
>JAYJMH010078319.1:0-10393 GCA_036873815.1 Phacellophora camtschatica | reverse complement strand
TGGGGATCTTACAGAAGTAAGTTGTAAATATTTTATTTATATTATCATGCATGTTTTGTATATATATATATATAAATTTTGTAAAGAATTGGAGGCAAAAACAAGACTTAATGTTTAGCACACTTAGGCCTTTCAAACTTTTGTTCTCTTCAAAGTGTGACTAAATTCTAAATGGAACCTACCAAAATATCTTAATACGTATGAATTTAAAAACGATTTACAAATATTAATCAATTCCCTATGCGGTTATTATGAAAAGAGAAAAGGATTAGCTGTTTAATATACTGTGCCCGGCTTTGAATAGTTTATTTTTATAGTCTGTCAAAAGTCTTGTATCTGATAAGGTATAGGAAACATAAGCTTTAAAAAAGGGTTCCTCTAAATTTCTGTTTCTCAAACTGTAAAAAGATACCAAGGTAGAGAGGCGGATGCAAAAAAAAAACGAAGCAGGTACAAAGTTTCAAGATTATTTCAAATTATTATGCACACTAAAGCCTTTCAAGCTTTTGCTATCATCAGAGACTAAAAATACTTTTACAAAGAAATTCATGCATAAAAGGCAGATGGAATGATTAATTCTAATGACGGCAGTTTAAAATTGCTTGACCAGATCTGAAAGGTTTTTCCTCGTATGTTGTCAGCAACTTGGAATTTCTCAATAAATACGTAGATTTTAAAGAACGGTTCTTCTAGATTCCTGTTTATATTTCCACATTAAAAGACGTGTCTAGGAAACATGCATGAAGAGGTTCCCGCTCTGGACTCTGTAATATGACCATCATGCGAAGGCGCAAATTTGTTGTTTGACCAATGTAGGTGCATTGTCCATTGCATAAATTGCAAGAAAAAAAATAAACCACACTTTTGCTGTTGCAAAATACAGTTGACTTAATTTTCCAAATGGTGCCATTCAAATGAAGAGACAGGTTGAAGGTATAGCTTTCAGAGTTTGCATCTTGTATTAATTTCTGATATTTCAACGTAAGTTTATCTTTTGAATTAGCACATACAAAATAACGTCATTAAGAAAATAAACTTACGTTAAAACATCTGAAATTAATGTAAAATTCTGTCTGCGTTTACCTCCTGCAACTGTGATGTTTTGTGTTGCTTAGCAATAGGCCATATGGCCCTTTCAGGGGTGAAAGTGTTGTGATTACTTATGATCTGTAATTTTTTTTTCAGATACAACTACTGTCGTACTTGCCATTTCTCGAAGAGTTGTCTCTAAGTGGGAATCCTTTTAATGTCGAAGAACCTGGAATGTATCTTTTTCTTGTTCTTGGATATGGTTTCATTTTGTCATCAAGAAAACTAATGGTCTCAATCAGGGGCGGAGCCAATGGGATGGTGCAGTGGGTCAGCGCCGCAACTACTTTTTAATTGGCTTAGTCGGCTATATTGTTGGCCATTTTGTTACTGCTCTTGCAGCCCAATCAGCCAGATCTCTCTATGAAGAAACCCCCCCCCCCCAACTCATTGAATTGTAAACAAGTTCAATTTATTTGTCAGACAAAACAATGTTCTCTCAGAACTCACTTTTCTATTATTTTCTAATTTTCTGTCATTCAATTTAGGTATAATTTTCCTGTTCTTGTAAGGGGAGCAATTTTTTTGTAGCCAGGTCTGATGAAATAGCGAAATGGTCTCAAAATATAGAAATGCTTCTTTCCTAAAACAACCATATTGGTAACTCTTCTATCAAAAATTAATTGATAGAAGATCTAAAATTGTAAACTGAGATTATGTAATACTTAGACTTGGTTGTCAGTATTAGTTAAACTGTTGTGTGGTGTTTTCGGAGCGCTTACATAATTTTGTTGTTTCAAACATTTCCATGGTTTCAAATTCAGGTGTCAGTTGGAAATGAAACATGTTATCATATCAATGGTTTTTAAAGATGACCAGAGGGAACCGGACTGCGCAATTTTGATTGGTCAAACTAATATGCGTCAGAATTTGAAATTGCCGTACGTAAGAAAAAAATGGATTAACAGGACAGCAAGTGCTGCGTACAATATGTCACCAAACACAAAAGGCCACAAAACTGCACTTGGTGTAAAACACCAATTCATACAAGGTAGGTGCCTTGGTCCAACAGATAAGCCCTGCTTCATGTAGCATACTCATAGCCTTTGGTTGCATTGCATAGAGTACTGATCTAAATTTTTACATTTTTATTGTTATCAATCTAGGTAATTCATTCCTTTATTTATTTACCTGTCAAACTGCTATACCGCCATCATTTGTTCTACTTACGTTTTGGCTGTAAAACGGGGATTGAGCCTTACTGTAATCATTTTTACTATTATTGAGTATCAAATAATGGCATTATGGGGTTTTATTGTAGTAAACACTGCGTTATCATCTTAACAACGTATAAGATATGTTAACTACAGGCCTTATGTAATATGCTGTTGCAAGAATTTGATGAAACTCGATGCAGTGACGATAACCCAGTCCGACAAGTAAGATGGACATACTGTAAAATCACGGATATTATCACTATTTTGCGATAAACTATTATTTATGTGTTCATGATGTTTGCATACAAAAAGGTAACATTTCGAAAATGTTATAGAGAAGTGGAAGTCAGCTGTTTTCCATATGTTTGCTTCAGTGCGTGCGAAAAACAAAGCATTCGTGACTTCACTAAATTTGTCTGTTTTAGGCATTGGTCGGAAATTTTTGTGTGGATTTCAAAACATGTTCTTGTTCTTCTTTTGGAATCATTTCGTTTCTAACTTTAAAAGCTTATATATACTGAATAAAGTAGCACATATGCGATTTTAACCATTCGATTCTGTGTTTCTGGATACTCTTCTGTCACTCTTTATTCGTTCAAAATTTAACTTGGGCATTTTGGGTAGTCTTCACATTTGCAGTTAGAGGGATACTTTTTGGAAATCTCTCATTTAAGCGAAACGCAAGTAATTATTGATTTGCCACTAAAACTAAAATTACAATATGTAAAGTTAAATTTAAGCAAAACAATGTTAGATGGAATTCCTTAATAATATATAATAAGTTTAAAATAGAAATAAATAGGAAACAAAAAATTAAAGTAAAAACACCTCTAACTAGAGTGGTAGGGATAGCATTAAAAGGTAAAAATGTCCTTGATTCCACAATGGTCCTCTTAGAGGTGCATGTGAACGAAAAGGATGTAAATTAATTAGAAAAACAAGGAAGAGAAAATAAAGTGCTTTTGATATTGCACACGTTATTATGTTCATTGCGAATTGGGTTAAATTTGAGGTTGTTGGTTAAATTTATTTGTAGAAAATTCATATTTTGCTACCATCTATAATGAAAAGATAATATAATGCAAATCGAATACAGAAGCAGTATTTAGGATTTAAGCTATTTTAAGCTATTGTTTGGTTGCTAAACTGAAAATCATTGAAGGAGTAGTTGTAGCACCGTTGTGTGACCCTATGACTTTGGAACCAACGGTAGTCAGAAGGCCGAAGTTCGAACCTGAACCACGACAAGAGATTACAGATATTATTACAGATAGATAAGTGACTGAGCTACTTCTGAGCGTCTAGTTCTTAGCACTAAAAACTCGCAACCTTTATCTTTATCTAGACTGATGCGAATGAAAGAACTGATTTGTTGTTTGGCATGCTTACAGTTTGTTTCTAATTTGTGTTTAGGCATAATGCAAAAATCTTAGATGCAGAAGGTCACTTGAAGATGCTACAACCTGGACAACACACGCAACTCACTAAAGATCTCCTTGGAGCTTCACCTGGATATTCGCCACAATTTTATGTGAGCCACAATTATTCATTTTTGTATGCTGTAAATTAATACCAAGCTTTTAGTTGCTATGATATTTTAGTAGGTGACAGAATCTCTAAAAGCTATTGTACCGTGTGTCCCAAGATAAAGGTAACACAATTTAGTAGTTGCTATGATATTTTAGTAGGTGACTGAATCTCTAAAAGCTATTGTACCGTGTGTCCCAAGATAAAGGTAACACAATTGGTCAAGGCTAGCAATGAAAATTTAGCTCCAATCAATCCGAAATAATTTTTGAAGTTATAATCGATTGTTACCTTGAACCTTGTTTGTTGATCTTTACGTGTTTACGATTGGACCTGCTGGTCACGACTGCAAGCTTAATGATCAAGAGGGATACTGTTGCCTGAGAAAGTTTGATGTCTTTTATGGATACTGTTATTGCAGCTGAAAGCAGTTTTCTAAGAAGTGTTTCTGATAAAATATTGATCATTTACAAATGAAAATGTTTCAAGGCATGTTTTTTGTGTTAGTTATACATTGAATCGTCCAGATCTTGACTGTAATTTTGTCATTTTTTGGTTACAGAGAAGGAGGAAGAACAGATTCCAGGAAGAGCGTCGTTCCTCAACAGGTATTTTATATATATTCATGCTTCTTTGTTGGAAATTTGAATTACAGGACACAAGGACGGTTGTTATGCTATTATTTGAACTGTTACAAATTGAAAAATAACTAGAATTTAGGGGAACTAAAATAAAAAATTAAGTTTGAAAAAGCAAAATATGAGATTTAATGATATGAGAAGAAAAAGTGTTAATTTCCCCCTCACTAGACTTTCTTATGAACCATTGCCCGTTAATTTAAACATTCTCTATCTCATGCAGATTTCAATTTCCCGTAAGTGTTCAAGATAGCGGATTTCAATTGTACTTATATTTTTCAAGTGGAAAAAATTTACAACAATTTATGGGACATTACACGAATCACATTGCACTGTTACTAAGGAAAGGTTTACGAAAAGCTTGTAAGGGTGTTATGCACGGAAGCGGTGCGCGACGCCTATTGTTTCGGTGGCAAAATCACACGGATTCCCCACTCCCGTAGATAGGGGTTTTAGATTTCCAATTGAAGGAAAGGCCAGCCTGTGCACAGACTTTACTTAGTTTGCAGAAGAGGAAAGGGAGGTAAAATATGTGCGCAGCGCAGGCTTAAGAAAGGCCTTCTTTTTCTGTTTTTGAAAAGCAAAGGACCAGCTAGTTTCTTCTTTTCGTGTTACCAATAGAACACTCTTTTTTTAAATTATTTTATTTGTCATCATAAGAGAGAAAAATAGAAAGAGTCTTTAGTTTATGAAATGTATTGTTAGGACGCAAGGAAAGCGTGCATATGGAGGAGGAGCAGTATATAAGTATGATAACAAGGCTCTGAAAACTCACACGTCGATAGTTGCTTTGTCGAGTAAGATTCCCACACCCACACTCAGTCAGATAGCTCATAATTATTGTACCAAGAATCTAAAACATTATGTTCTCACGAGCCCAGCTTGGCCAACCTGCTGTCTAAACTGTGTGCTTACGTACGTCTGCTCACAAACAACTAGACTGACCGATACTATACTGTCATCTGAGACTCTTGAAGTAGAACTGTAAAAAGTAGACAAATAAATATTGTTATTTTCATTTGAATGAAATTAATTAGAAAATAATATATAGTGTTTTATATTAAATTTTGGCTTTGAAAGATGATAAAGAAATTAACCATTGCTTTAATTCCTAGGAGTTGATTCGTCTTTACTGGAATCTGAATCTGTGTATTTGCCAGTCATTTGCAATTCACCACCAAAAGGAGATTTCTCTCTAGAGGAAGGTTAGTTCATCTAATTGTTTACTTGTTTTATCGGTTGAAGCATACCTGGTGGTAAACAAAATTGGGATGTTTGCCAGCCTATAACTTTGTGGTAATTCATTTTGATTCCGTAAAATTGATACCTTTAGAGTTTAGCTGAGATGCCAATTTAGATATAGCAATTTATTTGGTAAATATTGGTCATGTGTTTCATGAGTTATGAGAAAACATTTCAAATTCATTCACCTGTAAATTGTCTGGAAAACCTTGATGAAAATCGACAAGATTTCAGCCACGCGCTAATGGAAAATACGCTGAGGTGAGTGGTTGTATTTAACGTGCCAGCCTGCGAAAATCTCAAGATGATTATTTCCAGCAGGGAACACGGGTGCTGTGAACATGCCGCATCCGGGCATGGGACCGCCGGTTTAACATCCCCTCCGAAGGACAAGGAAACGAGCTGGACAGTTGCCCGGAAGGTTGCCCATCCAAGTGTTGACCCGACTGGGGCATGCTTAACTTCAGTGATCTAACGGGAACTGTTCAGCATGCTCAGCCACTCGCTTTGTCTAAAATCGGTTTGCACGCTATCACCTTGGGAAATAAAAAAGGCGGAAAGAATCCCCTGTTTCTTTCTTATCCAAAATAGATATATTTTTTCTGTATTTTCTATCATGGCGAGGAAGAATGATTGTCGATTTTCAGTACTATGCATATTTTCAGACATTTTTGACAACTTTGCAGAGTTATTTTTGCTTTTTTAATATTAACTCGCAGGCAAAATGTCCGATTTTGATCGAATAATGTTTTACAGCCAGTTTTACATCCCATCTGCACACTTATTTTCAAATTTTTGGAACCAGAACAAGTTATCACCGATTTAAATATTAGCAAACGGCAAATGTTTTTGGACTCACCCGCCCGATATAATATGTATTTTTACTCTTTGTGGAAATTCAAACTGTCAGTCAAAACAGGTCATTGAAACCTTTAAGCCTTTGTTTTGTATTAGCCTGCCTCTACACTTAACATCTGCCCAGTCGACTTCACGTGGTAGCATTGAATTCACGGAATGGATTTTCCAGAAATATTTCGAATTAATTTCGAAATCTAAAGAAACATTATTTTATTTTCGTTATTTGGGTGCCTTAAAATTATCGCAGAAGGTTGAGTGATATCTCTATAAATCCAAGTTAATCTTTCGGGCATCTTTCTGTTAATCTTTCGGGCATTTTTACAGTCTGGTAACGAACAGGATTTGCAGAAAAGCCTAGCAAACAGCAGAACTTTTTTGGCCACCTAGTACTTCATTCCAATATAACATTTTTTATCGTAACACAAACTTATCTCTTAACTTATATTTTCTTATCAATTGTGAAGTTTAGGTTTCTGGACGTTCACAGTATAAAAAAGTTTAGGTTTTTGTCCATTTGCAGCTCCAGCAGTGGGAGATTTCGATGGTGTCAACTTGCAGGAATACTTCATTTCAAGACAATCTTCTTTGGCTCTTCAACGCCAAAACAATTTTAGGCAGCAACTTGACAGCACAGAGAATATCTACCAACCCATGCCTAGTCAGTTAAGTCCTGAACATTCTTTCATTGGCGATGACACAGTTATCAGCAAGCACGAGGAGAGAGCAAATGCGGGGACCTGGAAGAGCAAGGAAAGACCGAGAACAAGGAAAAACAACGCACCGAATGATGGTGCAAGTAAAACCAAGCAAACGGGGAGATATCATGCAAAATTATACATCGAAGAGCTATCGCAAGGAAGTTCGGAAGAATCTCAAGATTTGAATTCTCAGAGCGATGGGGATGTTGTTGGGGATACTAACACGAAAGTTGAGAGTAATGAAGATTTGAGAAAAACTGTTGTTGGAGGTATGATATCAAGAATATTCAGTATATTTATTATCATACAAACGGAAATAGTTATCTTGCATGTGATGATTTTTACAGCAAAATACAGTTTACTTAGTACAGTACAATATAGCCAAATAAGTCTTTTTCTTTTGGTGCCATGTTTGATACAGGCTTGGACTGTCACTTGCTAACACAGGTATCGATCATTGGGACCACATCCTTGATCGACCCTTTCCCTATATTGATTTTGACTCTGTCCGTTTTGGTGAATTTTTGCCTTTCTTTCGGTTTTCTGTCATTTATTGCACCTTGGACTGCGATACATGTCCCAGAAACTTAAATGCGATACATGTCCCAGAAACTGCATGTCATAGCTGCTAGCAAATTTCTACGCATTCAACCGTTTTTTAAGATCGCCTGATTGATGACTTTGTTCTTGTATTAGAGTCTCTGCATTCTTTTGAAACTGTACATTTCCATTGCCTCGATATTATTTATCAGTTCCTTTGTTACAGTTCATGTTCACATCTGCAATGAATTCTAGATTCTAAGCTTGACTTTCATGTACAGATTCCTGCTGGCAAAGAACTTGGTCAACTTCTGTAATTTTGTTTTGGCCATTGCACACCTTTTCTTGATCTCTTTTCTTGACCTGCCATCCGAATTAATCATGCTACAAAGGTAATTGAACTTTGATCTGTATGATGCGTGGAATCCTGAGTAAGTGGAAATTTTGCTCTAAGTCGAACCAAATTAGTGTTCAGTTTAGCTTTGATTAGTGGTGTAGGTTAATTTTATTTTCGAAGAATAATAATAATTTTTTTTGTTTAAGTATTTTGGGTGATTTCTTAATCCAAGCAAATCAGTTGGTTTTAGTTCCAGTTTAAATTTTGTTTTAAAAATCACTCCTTTCCTTCATAATTTTTTGGTAGATCTAGAGGATCCATTAAGCACAGCACAGTCATCAGTGTCTATGACAGCAGACGAGGCAATGAAGCTGCTTAATCTTGCCGCTTCGATGATTCAAGCCTACGTGAGAGGATTCCTGCAACGAAAAAAATACCAGCGATTCTTAAAGATACACAAAGCTGCTACCAAAATACAGTCTCTTTGGTAAGTTTCATTTTAAAACTTGTTTATATGCAGGGATGATTCCCTTCTCTCTGTATTAAAGACTACGTAGTCTAATTTAACAGACTATTGTGTAGTTTAATTTAAAGTCTAGGTAGCCTAATTTAGAAGACTAGTTAGCCTAATTTAAAAGACTACATAGTTTCATTCGAAGGACTACGTAGTATAAGTTAAGAGACTATATAGTTTAATTTAAAAGGCTATATAGTCTAATTTAAGATACTACGTTGTCTAATTGAGAAGTAGAACATCCTATCACCGGAAGTTGAGTTACCAACCGTTTAGAAAGGATTTTGATGGCGTCAATCGTTCTAAAAGACAACAAGATATATTCCTATCTTAAGATTTGCGTCACATCAGCGATTATTATTTAGGTATAAAAATTATAATCAACCTTCTAAAGACAATAAATGCTTAGGTCATTCGATCTAAAAACAATTGATTCTTACCTGGGTGCCCAGATCATTCTACCCAACACAATAATTTAACAGAGTTAACTTTTCTTGAGACAAGCACCGCTTTCAAAATTATCATCTGCTATTCAGTGATTGCTATTGTTTAAGCATTTCTGCAGGTATGCTCGAGAATTCTGCGTGTTTTTGGACCTGTGTATTGTCTTTAGGAATTCAATATATTCAGCAAGGAAATTTACAACCGTCGAGAAGACTTTTTTGCATTGTTAGAGTTTTCTGCATATTTGATTGTTGCTCTTAGACTTACTGCTAAATTTGCAAATAGGGAAGCTAGATAGTGTATATATTTTAAATTTATTCAAATTGGTATGTAGATAGTAAGGGCTGACTTTGCAAAGCAAAGCAAAATATTTAAGTCTGAACATTGCAATGCAATTTATTATCCAAGAAAATTGATTTGACATCTTTGAACGCAGCCAAGTAAAGCCTGGTTTCCTTATAGTCGCAGAGTGTCACAATAACAAAAGTAAGAAAATTTATCGCAGCGTGTCGCAAGAATTTAAGACCCAGTTTACCGCAGAGTGTCGCAAGAGTGTTTCCATTTAATTATGATTGTTGCATTTTTTGCTGTAATAAATATCCTATTGCTGTACTGTTAAACAGAGGCGAATTTTGTAACAATAGTGAAATTGACACACTACTTTCAAAGCGATTATTACGAGAGAGTTTTGCTTTGTTCTCGAGGGATAATGGCTTTGAAAGTAGTGCGCTCTTAAAGGATCGTGTTGTAGGATTTTTTGAGTCACGGCGGTGTTCCAGACAACATACCTTGTTTTTTAAACACTTCTGGACAATTATTCTAAATGGAATCTTGAAAGTCAGTTGTCTGCGACTAAATATAACTAAAATTGCTGCTTCATTTTAGTAGATTTTTGGTACAAATGCTGAAAA
The DNA here is from genome assembly GCA_036873815.1 of Phacellophora camtschatica. Taxonomy (NCBI): domain Eukaryota; kingdom Metazoa; phylum Cnidaria; class Scyphozoa; order Semaeostomeae; family Ulmaridae; genus Phacellophora; species Phacellophora camtschatica. The sequence continues at coordinate 438 of JAYJMH010078319.1, read as the reverse complement.
AAGAGAAAGCACTTCATAGTGGCTGCATCTATAAATAAGCGTTCAACTTAATTTTTCAGGTTTCTTTCTGAGTGTATTTCCAAGAATCATTAAATTCATTTCGTAAAACGCTATGGTATAGGAGATCCAAAGAACGCAGTTTAGACGAAAATCTAGACCTCTGATTTTGGATTGGAGGCAAATTTGAACTTTCAGAATTAATATCTCGACCCTCGAGGCACAAATAATAACAAACTAGGTATCAAATTTTTAAGTTGACTACCTATAAATATTAAACAAGTTGTTTCCAAAAATTTGAGTTAAACTCGCAGCGGTAGCCTTGATCAAAGATGTTACATTTTTTTGGAAATGAAATAAAATGTTGTATGAAAATATATATTACTGCAGGAGCTGGTCCAACATTTGATATTTGTTTTGTTTATACATGTAGCAATTACG
>JAYJMH010078308.1:0-10393 GCA_036873815.1 Phacellophora camtschatica | reverse complement strand
TTTCACGTGAAAAAAGGGCACATTTTTTAGTAATGAGGGCACTTTTTCCATGTTTGCAAAAAAGTGGGGGGGCACGTGCCCCTAGTGCCCCCCCGGTTCCTACGTCTCTGACTAAAAATCTTACACGGGTGGGCGTCAATATCGATCACATTAGAAACGCGTTGTCTATTCCAAAGGAACGGGTAGTTTCAACGCTTTCGTTTATATCTGTATTATTATCTTCACCATATACCACGGCTCGGAAACTTTCCAAACTTGCAGGTAAACTTTTATCTATGAAATATGTTATTGGTAATATTATACGACTGAAGACCAGGTTTTCATACAAATGTATTGATGTTAGGTCCTCATGGGATACTAATTTTAACATTTTAAATCTCGGAGAAGCATTGAATTAAATTTCATTTGAAAAAATTTGTTTGTGAATTTGAATGTAAAACACATATTTCTATCCGCATGACTATATTTATATAGATGCTAACTCAACAGGCATTGGTGCTGTGATGTCGGGAGAATTGAAATGTCACAAAAACTTTTTGCATTCATCGACATGGCGTGAACTCGTTGCTTTGTTGTATTCTTTGAAATCTTTTTGTAAACATTTGCACAGCAAGCGAGCTATTTGTTACGTTGACAATTACCCAGCGTCAAGAATAGTTGAAATTGGGAGCCCGAATTGTGAACTACAAAACATAGCTCTAGAAATATTCGATATCTGCCGCTGGAATTAAACTGAAATTAGAGTAAAATGAATTCCCAGGACCAAAATTCTGAAGTAGATAAATTTTCTAAACTTGTTGACGTTGACGATTGGGAAATATCTTTTCAGTTTTTCAATTACCTAGACGAAATGTCAGGACCTTTTTCTATAGACAGGTTCGCAAACGAAGATAACCATAAAGTCAGTAGTTTTAATTTAAAATATCTTTGCCCGTTGACGCTTTTTCCCAAAATTGGGAGGGTGAAATAATTTATTGGTTCCCCATATCTCGGAAATACCCAATGTCATTAACCATATTAACCAAGGTAAAGTAGTGGGAACTCTCGTCGTTCTATTCAGGAAGTCAGCTGTATTTTGGCCCTTATTGATTAATGAAAACAAACTGCTTCGAGAATTTGGGAAAGAACATGTGATTTTCAATAACGCTAGTTTATTTCTAAAAGCAGGACGCTATCGTTTTTCCTAACTCGATCCCAGGCGTTATAACGGGCCAATTATTGCACTGGAAATTGAATCCTAATGGATAGGAAGATGCGAGCACCAAGCTTATGCTGGGAATAAGGCTGTGGGTTCTAAATTAATGAATTATTGTTAATTTAATTTGTATGATTCTGTTTATATTCCCACATGTTGTCTGGCGCAGAAGCTTGAATGATAAATATAAACTGATATGTTATAAAAACGACGCCAAGCCTCAGCGAAGGCACAGAGGGCTGTTCGTCGATGGTTCATGACTTTATACTATACTCAAACAAATCTTTTATGTTAGAAATATTTTTATGTATTGCAAATTACGCCAAGCTTCTGCAAAGGCGCAGAGGGCTGTAGGTTGACACCAATATTCTGTATTTGAACTAAACTTTTGAAACATGAATTTCGTTTTTGCACCTTAATTTTATCAGCCATCAAGGAAGATATTTACAGTAAAATCGTTAATGAAGAATTGAAGAATATTGCAGAAGCAATCCCGTACATTTTGAAGCAAGCCAGGGCAGAAAATACGAACAAAAATTACGAATCTGCTTTTTCCAAAATTGCAAAAATGGAGTGATAGATTTCCGGAAGTAAAAGAATTCCCTGTAGATGATACGTATGTGGGACTATTTTTGACAAGCCTGACTCAAAGTGGCAAACTGTTTTCTTCTATCAAGTCTGTTTTTTACGCCATCAAACATTTTCACCAATTTGCAGAAGTACGTGACCCATGCGCGTTGGAACTTTGCAGAAATATACTGGAAGCAGCAAAACGGGTTTCCAACAATGCAATCACAAGAAAGGAGCCCTTAATACCAAAAAAGTTGCATGACATTTATAGGATAATCGGCGGTACGGATGCTAAGTTGCCAGGCCGGAGAAATTTTACGATGATGCTGATTTCTTTCCCAGAATTTATGAAATTTAGCGAAGCTTCATGCCTTAAAACAAAGGATATCGAATTTTATGACAAGCACATTAAGATCTTCATCGCCGAAAGCAAAACGGACATTAACAGAGATGGGTGTCACTCGTATATTGCAAGAACATACTCGGAAGTTTGCCCATGGAATATTCTGTCTACCTATATGGAAAAATATCATTTCCAGAGTTGCGGGGATGAATTTCTATTTCGCGCAGTGACCTATTTCAAAACAAGAGGTCAATATTCAATGAGAAAAACCAACATCCCCATCAGTTACTCAACGACTAAGGATCAATTATTGAAGCTTGTGAAACAATAGAACTGGATGTCAAGATGTTTGGCCTCCATAGCATGCGATCGGGAAGTGCAACAAATCGTGGCGTAACAGATCGCCTATTCAAGAGACACGGGAGATGGAAATCTGAGACGGCAAAAGACGGATATGGCAAGGACAATCTGAAGGAACTGCTTCCTGTAACTCAGAATCTTGGTATTTAAAAGATTAGAAATCATGTTTAAAATTGTTTAAAAACAACAGATTGTGTAATTTTGTGCAGAGAGCTCTAACAGCCGTTGTATTAAAGAGTTGGTTGCCAAGGGCTTTTATTCATATTCATATAATTTCGACCACTGGTTGTTGACGGGAACGAATCACGAGGCTGACCTTACTGTACACATAAGATATATTGTAATTGTATCTTAGCGTTGCATTGTATCTTAGCGTTGCACTGTATCTTAGCGTTGCATTGTATCTTAGCGTTGTATTGTATCTTAGCGGTATATTGTATCTTACTTAAAGCGTTATTAAAAAGTTGTGTTGATAAGTAAATAAAGTTATTTCCGTTTGAGTTTACGAATATGAAAATAACTGAATTTACTTATCCCAAGAGATCTAAAGCGAGCAGGTTCCCCTGAGACAGATAGCTTGCAGTATTGGATAACATGTGCCACACGTGACTAAGGAGTAAAGATACTGAAGAGTGGTTTCAGTCATCACACGTAAATAGTGATTTTGCATGTTGGACATAATCCCCCCACCCCCATTGAAAAAAAGGAAGTTAACAGCGCATGAGCTCGACACTGTTTCAAATCACTAGACTGACCTTACTGTACATATAAGATATATCATAATTGTATTTTAGCATTGTATTGATTACCTAAAGCGTTTGTAACATAGGCGCCAACTATGCTTGGTGCCTAGTTATTTGTATTCTCATTATCAATGTGTTGATTTATTATTCTCATTCCATATCCTGTAACTGTGTCTTGTAGTTGTGTTGTGCAGTTTGTAATCCTTATGTAAAATCCTGTTGCGTATCTGTTGATTGACATGAATCAGAACCCTGTATATCTGATTGTATTCTATTAATATTAAGACAGTTGAAGATGAGAAATGGAGAGTGTGCACGGTAAATTATTGTGCAGTATTTAGGCCTATTCCTGCCGGACCCGAACACGCCACACATGGCATTTGTCGCTACGCGAGAAAATGTTTCTGTTGTCTCTTTCTTATCAAATACACATGATCCCAAAATGTTTATGTACACTGTTAAGTTGTCAATTGCAATCTCGCATTTTCCAACATTCCATGGGTCAATGTACGGTAGATATATGTCCCACGGTCGGACGTGGTGTGCCACTGAAATTCCCACGCATCTTTAATGTTCAAATTTCCGTGTATTAATGTTCAAATGTTCAAATTTCCGTGTAACAATGTTCAAATGTTCAAATTTCCGTGTATTAATGTTCAAATGTTCAAATTTCCGTGTATTAATGTTCAAATGTTCAAATTTCCGTGCCCACCAATATTAATGTTGTGTTTCATTCCAAACTACACATCATTAAGGACAATTTTTTATGTCTAACCCTACATGAAGGCACCTTACTAAACATTATACCCATTTTAAGAGAACTAACTGCCTTCAAATCAAACCGTGCATACCCGTAGCCATAAATTAGGGGGCAAAAACTGTCGTTTTTTAATCTTTTTCTTACAGTGTGCTGTAGCTAGTCTACTCCTAGCATGATCCCTCCTTCGTATTGCAATGTAAAAGGCAATGATACATGTCTTGGAACCTCGTATCATGAATCTTTAACATTTTCTAGACTATCAGATGCATGTGCTGAAAATTTGGTACAGGGAACAGAAGTATGCAGCTAAAGGCTAGTTTGACATGCATGAAAAAAACAATTATACTCAAATCATAATATAAATGACAACTATAAAAAAGCTTCTTGATTCTTTGAGCTGTAAATAGTTAATCGTACTCAGCTCCAAGCGAAATACACATCTTTCCAGGGTGAACGTATGTTGAGTGAAACCATTGATTTGTATCAACAACAACTAGAAAAGAAAGGTGCCATGGTTACAGAAGTAGCTCATTGACCACTGCGGTTACCTACAGCCTAATGAAATACCATAACAACTTATCTAATCTCCTAACTTTCACAGTGCGCGACCAGGGTCGGAGGGAATAAGGGTAGGGAGCGACCACTCTCCAACCGCATTTTCATCGGTCTTGGTCGGGAATTTTTTCTGGTAATTTTGTTTGCTGTTTATGCAGCCCGGTGGGCCAGATCTCTCCCAGAAAAGCCTTCCCTCCCAAACCTGCAAGCCGAGTCTTGCCCATGTGTATGATATTTTATTTAACACATTTAGCATTGAAATTTTAAATTTTGCTATTTTAATACTGTTTATCTCACTTCTGAAAAATGGTAGCTACATTCATATATCGTTTCGGTTTTCAAAATCACAAAAATTTTGAACGTTTTTAAGAATTAGCGAGGCGAAACATTGCTCTGTACATTCTTCTAAATGCTCTTAGTTTTCTCTTTTTCGAGTTAAAATTGTTAGTGTGAAAACGTTCTAATATCAGTGGTCTGTGCAAAATTTGTCGAATTAAGTACTGCAAATAGCACAGTAGTCCAATCATAGCAAAAATAATACAAACGAATAGCCTAGCCAAATCGCTCTACTGCACGGTTGTAACAACATTGCGAAAATGGTACTTTAATGCATAAAATCAGGCTTTAACAATACTTACAGATATCGCCAGTATTCAATGTTACGTTGAATGATTTACAAACACTCTCGCATTCAGCAGGTGGTATTAATAACCATGATTTTGAGCCAGAAATCTGCGCTTGCCAAGAAGGTCGGTCAACAGAGTCAATCTAAGAAAAACACAAATTCAATAAAAAATATAGATCGCCTCCCATCATTACCGCCACTCCCCCTTTACCGCCCATTTTTGATAAATTCGCAGAAAGGTAAAAACTCAAAAAGAAAGGTATGAATTATTTGGAGTCAACAAGATATTTTGAGTCTAGTAATTTCGAATTTATCTTTCCATAAGTGTTGTGAAAAATGTTATTTTTTGTTTCATACAAATGCGGTACTTATTCTTTTTCTTACCTGGACTCTACTTATTCTTACCTGGATGCAACCAGAATAATATTAGTTGCCATTTTAAAATGAATGTGCCATATATATAATACGAGCATATTTCAAACCATTACGAAAATGTTTTGGAAATTTGCAAGCCTGCAAAGGATCACATTGTGATTGCGACAGTTTGGCTAGCAATGAAATGATCGCATGAAAGTCGTGCCTTGATTTAATCAATTTGTCAGAGGGTAGCAATTATGAAATTTCAATGAAATGCTTCTAAATGTATTTCCAAAAATTGCTAATAATGTAACCCCCGCCTCTCGGTGAGGCAGGTTTACTTGAAAACAGCATCGAAAATAGTAACCAACATTTAACAAAATATTTAACCTAAACATAATTTTCTGAAATTGCGACAATTTGAGTATTGAATTGAAAAACAAAAAAATCATTGCAGGTTTATGTAATACTGTCCTTGAAGTGTGTATAAAAATATATGCTGTCCTTGGGTGGTGTCAAAATGAAATAGCATTCCAATAATGATCTACATCAGCATATAAATCAATACTTACATGAATTGGTGCTCCTGGACCTGTCCCTCCCATAAAAATCCAATCTTGCTGGCTAGTTTCAGAGTCAGATGGAAGAAAATCAGGTTTAGTGTAATGCTTTCGAATTTCCCCCATTACTTTAGAGTGACAGTTGCTCCTGAAAATAAAAATATACAAAGACCGTTTAAATCTAAACTCATAAACATAATTTTTGAACAGAAACAACCATTAGAAATGCTCACTATTAAAGTATACACGTTTTGACACCTAACTGATTATCGGTACGCGCCTTGCATCAAATCATATCGCCTATAGTGGCAAACGAAAGCTGGCTTTGAGTTTTATATGGTTATTTTTAGTAATTATGATCTTAGTGATCTTTTTGTCCAAACAATCGACTTTTGGGAGTATAAATAAATAGGCCATTAGGCTCATATGTTGTATAAATGAATAGGCCATTTCGGAGATCTCGACACCATATCGTAAGTAGGGCATAAATAACGGTGTTTTGTATAGAAATCAGAATCGTAACGACAAAATTACGAAAACTTCTATTCATATTCAAATTTTAATATCTCGATTCTTACTAACAGAAAGTGCTTATTACAATCAAAGTAGCTAAATGTAAATATGAATGATTCTTTGCAGAGTATTTATAATTTGCCTGAGCTATTGAAGGCTGTACAAAACGTGGCCATTCTTGCCGCATTGTAACATGTCATCGAGATCGCAATTTTCTATCAGAAATGAGCTATGTCCACGATAATTGAGGATTCTTACGATTAATGAAAATGTGAAAGAGATTCCGCATAATGTCGCTGAAACAAATTAAACGTGAACATTTAATCAGTTCTATTATTCCTGGACGTCGCACGTACACGATTCTTAACATTATAAAAACAGCAATATTTCATGATAAATTTCAGCACAATTATACGGCAAACACATTAAAAAATAATAACAAAGCAAATGAAAAACTGTTGAGCAAATGTTCGGGAAAATTTTTAGTAAGAAACTACAGTTCAATCCGCTATATCGACTGCCCATCATCTCTAACATTCGCTGTTTCAAACGAATTTTTATTTCCCCTAGCTAGCCATTGTTCTGAAATACAAAAATCCGGACCATCTATCTTGAACAGATTTCAATTTCCCGTAAGAGTTCGAGATGGCTTAAGTAAACTGTTGTATAACCATGCAAATTAGTTCATTTAAAGAAGTGCTTCTGAAGGCAAATTTTAGCTCACTACGAAAATGTGAGTTAGCATATTTGCAAAGGATTTCTGCTTCCTAACTTATGAAAAAGATAAATAACGATTAATGAAACAGGAATCAAATGCAGAAAATATTTAACACCGAGAAACAACAATTTGCCTTGACAAAGGTTTACCTGCAAGAAAACAAGTTAGAAAAAATTATTTTTTTACAAATTATTAACGAATTATACGTTTTCGTTGTAAAAACAGTTGAAATTGTTATCTATTTAAATAACTCTGAAGCGCTTAGAATATAAATACATGAAGTACTTACCATCCAACATACCACGGTTCTCCTTTCAATGCAGCCCTCTTTCTGTTCATTAAAAATAAATCTTCCAAGTTGTTAAAATTTGTCTTGTATGCAAAAAACTGACATCCAGTTCCATCTTGAACTTCATAAGCATCCTCGAACTTCTCATAAATGTTTTTAAAATACCGAACACCGAATGTTTTCATTGCAGTCCAGTTTCTTGTAGCTCCTGTTATGACTAAGGGCCTTCCACTGTAAGCGTATGTCCTCATAAACTCCTCTCTGCTAACGCTATCTAGCCTTGGAACTTCGGTCAATCCCACACACATTGCAGTACAGTTGGTGACGGAACGAACAAATTCCATTGACGATTCCGAATGATCCACAAGACAACTTGAATCAGCATATGATTGTACAATTTTTCTTTTCACATTCATTGGACTTTGAAATCCAAACATTATGGCCCAGAGTAAAGCAAGAATGCCAATGCTGATAGAAATATAGTTCAAGTTTGATCTGAAATAAAAATATAATACATCTTTATGTAATTTCCAATAGAATTAACAATAGAATTGTGAGATATATCTTTTGTTTATTTCGTTTTGCATGGGAACGTTATTGCCAGCGCACAAAAAAGTTTCAGTCTGGTGCAATTTTGTTTGGCTCTCCACAGCTCGGTAATTAATCACAATTTTGGTACGTAATAAAAATCATTACTTCTCAAAGTAGTCTGATATTCGCATAATTTTCATTTTGGTACATATAATACTCTAGATAATTGCTACATTTTATATTAACTTCGGCAGTAGATAAAGATCTTTATAAAGACACTTAGTGTCACGATGACAGTTACGTTTACCACCCCCACAAGAATTCTTATGTAATGACTAATTGATTGACTTTACTGTAATTTCTCCTGGACAAGATTGCGATTCAGAGAAAAGAATTCATATTCAGAAGAAGATTCAAATTTAATCATTAATTGCAAAAAAATTACGAAAATAGTCGCAACAAAAACTAATTTACAGTTTACTCATACCAAGAGGTTAAAATTTAAAGGTCACACACAACTTTTTATCAGGAGGATCTTTTCAGGCAAATGGGAAGCTACAATATTCTGTAAGGAGTAACAGTGTTTAAACGAAAAGCGTTACTCTGAAAAAATATGAGTCAAGAGTAGACTGCTTCTTCTGCTGGGGAAGCTAATTTTTCAGCATATCGTTCATCTTCAACCAATGAACACATAGCTTCTATCCTTTGCTTGAAAACAGACAGTGCTGAAATATGACTTCATTGCAATTCTCACTTCGCTTTGCGATGGCTTGGAGACTGGATCGTCTCAAATATTGTCTACTTGGCATATTCTCACGCTTTTACTTCAAACACAAATCCTCCAGCTGGCACATTCTGACTTCTGGCAGATAAGAACCACTCGAATATAGATTGTCAAAATATTCGTAGCTAGTTGTTGTTGTTAGTCTCTTACATTTTGGATTGCTTCCTTCATTGAATGGGTCGATAATTTTCTTCTTGTTTCACCCTGGTAATGAGTGAATGTATTTCTTCTTCAAAAAATTTCATTGAGATAAAGTTCCGCATAATTCAGGCGAAAGTCCACAACACAGAATTTAGTTATTTTGAGCTCAAAATATTGTTTCTGCGACTTTGAATTCCTTCTTATAAACTTACCTAATACCAGTTTTTGAACTCAATCTAGCAGAACATTTTCCTTTTGCGGTTTCGGCAAGTTCCGCGTTTGGACAGCGTATTTTTTACCATATAAGCTAGGGGCTTTCAAGGCCCAGTCACATTATTTCGTTTTCGAAATTAGGCTATGGTCCCTTTTTCATCAGAACAATAGGTTGCTCCTCCCCACTCAGAGTCTTTTAAAAAGGCCCTGACAAGGCCAAATATAATTTTTTTCTTCTCAGGTCTGGTCCAATTTAGAATATGAGTAATGCTTAAGAACATTTTTTGATCTACTTCCACAAAACTGCATAAAACAATATGAACTTTTCAAATGAAGTTTAAGCAAGCATTATTCCAGAGTTAAATAGTTATTGATTTATTAAATTTTAAAATGTTTTGTTATCAGTCCATATATTTTATTGTAAGTTTTATTTTAATTTACAATACAAACGAGACATTTCTTGAACAACTCTAGTGCAAGAACACATACAAAACATATATATACATGTATATATAACAAATAGATAATGAAAAGCACATGCTACCAAAAAGGGCAGATTTTTTAACACACCAATTTCAAAGCGATTAGTCATCAAAGGCAAATCAAATTCTCTCAGGCAGAAAATCAAAACAAACAAAGCCACATTTTAATTTTTTGCTTGAGAGAATTTGCCTTACTCTTTGCAATTTGATTAATTTCATTTTGCTGGAGAAAATGGATGTAAAATCTCTTTACCATGGATGTAAAATCTTTATATACAGTCACAGTCATTTCTCTATTTTATTTTTTCTACTGAATTGGTTTTTACAACAAATGGTTTTCATTTGATCAACAATTCTCTTATGTCCAGTTGGATGCATAGCTAACACTAAATTAGGCCCTAGTTTTGCCTGTCTTTTTGTTGGTTATCAGGAGCATTGGCACCAATTACAGGGAGGCCTGATAGCTATCAAACCATACCTGTGAAAATTATCAGGGGCCGAACCCATTCTGGTATTTATTTATTCCAACACCACATTTTTTGTGGTTTGCACCAGACTGGATTCCATGTAGCCTACACCGGAGATATCCGGCGTGGAGTTACGATTTTTTATTGTTCTTGTATTGTCTTGGCGTAAATATCCGGCGTGGACTTT
>JAYJMH010078307.1:0-32921 GCA_036873815.1 Phacellophora camtschatica | reverse complement strand
GCACAAGTAATGCAAATATATTTCGTTTCTTTGGCACAGGCTGAACAGTTCGAAGCCATTTTTTTCTTTTCTTCCTCTGGCGCCAAAACCCCAAGAGCGAAAAACAAATGTAAATATTTTCTCTGCGCATGCCCTGCCTCGTTTAAGAACGAAATTAATTATTTATTAGATATGCGTAATTTATGCATTTAGCTCGACACATGAGAAGCGCGACGTTTAACCTAGGCCTCAGGGTTAGTAACCGGTGTTTTCAGACAAACAGCGGACAACGAAAGAAAAGAACAATGAAAAATACAACAAAGAGTCAAGATAAAAATGTGTTTTCGTTATTTTTCACTTGAACAACTCATTCCTAGATTGGGTTTCCTGTGGTAAGACGGTATAATATATCATAAGATGTAACAACACTTTTTTGTTAACAAAGTTAATGTCAATACTTAATGATGATAACAACTCAAGAACATTTATATTTCAGATCAGCGGAATACTTGGGAATGTCGAAGGCTTTAAAAATATAGAAATTCTTAAGTTCCAGTAAGCATTTTATTGAATTATCTTTTTTTTTATTCAAATCACTATTCGATTTTCACCAAATTTAGTTCTAATAGATAGATTTATTTGATAATTTATTACCCGTGGGGGGGGGGGGTAAGTACTATATATTCTGGTATGGAATGTAGCATATTTGTGGTGGGATATACTTTCCTCACAATTATTTGCCCATCATTAGATTGTAATTTTTTTGACCATTATTTGATAAAAGAAATTATTAATTCTCAGGGTGTGTATTTTAGCATTCTAATCTATTCTTAGGGAATATGTGTAATATTAATTAAATTCCGTTTAAATTTAAGGGTATTTTTATTAATAGTATAATATAATAGTTATAGAGTGTAAATTTAAATTTTCAAATAGCCCATTTCCGTCACCGCCCTATTGGAATATACCCCTCTTTGGAACTTACTAACACAAAGTTATTTATGGTCCATTTTGTTACTTACTTACTTCTGTTACAAATACAAGAACATGTAGACCTTTTATTCATTATTGTAATCTGAATCTTCTTTTTACTGTTTTTAGATAACTTTTCAACCGAATAGATTTGTGTTGTTGTAAAATATTGAATTTTGAATTATATTGAAAAAAATATTCAGAAAAACATTTTAAAATATTTTATAATATTTATGAAGGCCAAACAAAGTTATTGCGGTATTGAATGTGACCAGTGACCAATCAACGCATCCAAAAGTCCTGCTGCAGCTAATAGTGGATTCTTTGAGAAAAGGAGAACTGACCACTTTTGATGAGCCTGTATCTGGTAAACTGAATATTGACGTTCGAGGATTCAAGTTCTTGAATGATAAAGGTATTCTATTTCTAATTCTTTTTTAGATTTTATTGTATTTTGCTATACAATATTTTCATAAAATGTTGCCATTTTGTCAGTAACACCATTCGTTATTGGGTCTTAATGTCCCTAAAGATAATAGAATAGAGACTGGATAGGAAAGTTGGCGAACGTCAAAAGCTGAGGCACTAGACCTCATTTTGATCGTGTGTTTTCAGAAAATTTTTCTGAGAAGTCAAAGTCGACTTCCGGTTGGAAAAAAGTCAAACAAGTAAAAAAAGATGGTTTGCATTTGCCGGTTCAACATCAACCTTTGATCTCGTCCGCTTTCCTATTCAGTCTCTATTCTATTATCTTTGGTGTCCCAACTAACCCCATTATACCGAGTGTCCCAAGCAAATTTACATTGATTTTGCAAAAGTAATGCAAAGAATTGAATATGAAATTTCTTATACCCATATCCAGTAGACAGCCTAATAACATGTTTCTGCAGTGAAATTTTAGGCCTTGAAATGAAAAGATCTCCTCAATTTTGAGTTGGTCAATTTTGTTATATTCAAATCTATATTTCAGCATCTCAACAAGGAAAACATTTCTTCCAAAATGTAAGCAAAAGAGCATCTTAGAACTCATGAGATTCTTTATTTAAACAAAGGTTGCTATCTAAAACTCATTAACAGAACAAAAGAAAAAACAAAAATACGTTTTCCAATGATATTAATGCAAACCCTAGCCCCCTCCGTCAGGCTCTTGAACTCAGGGTAAAAAGATTAAAATGCGAGATAAAATGTCAAGTAAAATGCGAGGCGACCCCGGTCCTTCCTCTCAATGTGACCACACCTCGTGATTCCTTTTGTCGTTGCCTGGAATTACAGAGAGTTGGCAGCAAGTATGACCTTGGTGGGATTCGAACCCACGACCCTGCGGTTATGAGTCCGGCGCCTTAACCATGCTTGCTAAAAATTCAGATTCAGGCTTTCACATTATAATATAAAGTTTTGGGGAATTAGAATTTCTCTATATCTAATGATTTTAACTGCTCACGTTTATCATATTTCACAATTTTTGCATTCTTTTTTCTTTTGACGTAATGCATCTCTATTTCGCATTGACATCTGGTTTAGGGGTGGGTTTTAAACAATCGTATGAGTTGTTGATAAGCCAAGCAGCTCTTTTATGTGCATTAATTTTCGGCATAGGTTGTAGGAGACAAAACAAATCAATGGGTATCGAGAAACCAAAAATAGAAAACTGTGCAGTGGATCGTATTTTGAACGTTGCCTATGTGTTGATTGAGGCGGGTGTCGGTCTCCCTCTTCGTCTTGCTGATACGAAGGGCGTCAAAATTTTTGCTGCGTATGCAATATTTCACATAAGAAAAGAAACGGGTGAAATTATATTTTACCAAGAAAGATCTAGTTGACGAGGTTCTGATTGTTTTATTAGTTATGTGAGAATAGACGAGACATAGGGATGATGGTTGTGCGATACATTTGCAGGATATTAAGTGGTTAGAAGTTACAAACAAACAATGTTAACTTTAAGGCTCTATTGATGGCAATGTTTCATTAAAATGCGTTTGTAGAATGGGGGTAAGACGTTATATTATTTATGAGTGCTCGTAGTAAAAGCTTTCTTCGTACATTGCTAATAGGCTCCTTTGTTATACCTCACCTGAAAAATAGTTGAAATATGCCAAATAACCAAAAGATAGGCTGTCATTTAAATGGAAGGATTGTCTTGCAGTAAACTTTTGAAAGTTTCTTGTTTATCACAAAGGATCCTCGGTTTGTTGACTTTGACGTGTGTGTTGATCATCAGAATCTTCACTAAAAGCAAAATTTATGCTTTCTTTTGTTATAACGTTAAGAATACCCATATAGAAGAGAAATAATTAGTTCATAAGCTAGTTAATAAAAATAACTATTTTACAATTTACTGTCAACCTGTTTTCCGCAAGAAAATAGTAAATAGCGATAGCATTTCACCTCAAAAGTTCTCGATGTAATATAACTTTTGGGACTAGACTAAGCAAGTGCTGGGATAATTGGTATTCTGAAAATCTCAAACAATATCCTTCTTAACTAAAATCTTGGATACAGGAAAATTACTGCTTTGGCACATGCAGATCGCCTAAAGAAATTCCAGAAACATAGAATCACTTGTTTATTTCTACTGCACTCAGGATGTTTTGCCTTTAAATTGACTTTACGTTGGTTTGAGTATTTTTTCTTGTTTAAAATTTTTATAAATTCTGTAACCGCAGTTTTGTCGGAATCTGGTTACAGAATTTTCTGTGCAACATTTTAACACGTACTTTTTTATTCTATATTATATAATATTTTGACAATTTCCTGTTGAATAGACGATTGCTTTTTCTTGAAAAGTTTTATTCACTCTCTTAACTGCCATTTTATTCGATACCATCATTACCAATTCAGTGATGGTGGTTTTAATTAACTTTAAACTAGTCAATCATTTTTTTTTCAGGCAATAACCTGGTTTGTGCTCCTGAGCATAATTACGATGCGCATTGGCCTCTCGCAATATTTGGTACATCTGTAAATATTCCTTGCCCAACTGGTGCAAAAGGTAAGCCATATCTCAATATAACATTTAAGATATTTTTGTTGTCACCAGCCGACGAGAGGAGGGGGTGTTGTCGTAAAGTCTACTAACTAAATGAACCCTGTTTTCCGAAAATAAAGATTTGTTCCAGTTTCTTCTGAAAGCCTGAACTCACGACTGATGTTAATTTTTATATTGGTATTGCCCCCCAAGTCATGGAAGGTGCTCAAGCGCCCCCCATCCCCGGCGTGCTCTGCAGTACATTTGAATCTCAGTCAAAATTTGAGAGATTGGAGACATAGAAACGAAGTGCGAAACCAATATTGAAGAAATGCTGGAAATGATGACACGTTTAAACTTCGTATTTGTTCTAGATAGGGCTTGGTATTTGTTCTAAATTATACTATAAAAATATTTTGTACAAATATTTTGTGGCCCCACATAGGCTGAAGCGCTGTTGGGGTGAATTCTGAACCTTGATCCAACCTTGCATTTCTATCTTAAAACAACCTCGTCCCTAAAGGTTTCTACTTGTTGATAGATACCCTCGGGACGTGCTACGTTAGCATTATAATGATAGAATCTTTTCAAATTTTAAATTTTCGAATTCTACTTTCCGTGCTCGTTTTTGAAATTCAGCTTCACTTCACTGATTTGAATCTGTAGATATTCAGTCGAATTTTGAATTGAGATCTTGTTGTTATCCAATGCTAAGCCAATTAAAACGCAGAACAGCCTAACTTATTCCAGTTGTTCCTGGGTCTTATCGCACGTATTGCAGCATCAATCGAATCGTTCATTAGACCCTGGGGACTACGTTGAAGATTTCAGTTTGAATGCTAACACAGCCTTCTGAAGTCTGTCTCACGCTTGATGATAGACAGGAGAAAAACGTAAACTAGCTCACGGAAGCTTTTTCTGTTTCTTTTTGCAGATACTCTTGCCTCACGTTTAATGTGAGACAGATACCAGCTGCTATGAATCAGTAACAAAGACAGAACTTTTCTAGACTATTTAGATATTTTATATTGATTATTTTGGTCCACATTTCCAAGTTTTGGAATGGAGGTGGTCTCCTCATCAGCACCCCTTGAATCGATTTCATTTATTGAATGTAATATTAGATGTGATATGCCTGATATTTGAGTGACGGATAATGAAATATATAAAATGTTCAAAAAAAAAAAATCCAGAAATTGGTGTGCTTCTTAGCTCCAGTATTTCTTAATGATTCTCACTGGCTCCTATCCATCTTCAGCCAATGCTCCCTTGCTCCCGAGCCCTTTGGGCCTGCTCCCTTGCACCCAAGGTTAAGTGATAATTAGTAGTAACTTCGCCAAACAGCGTGAAGAAGAGAAAAATGCAATATTATTTTCTTACTTATATAGATTTTCGTACTTATATCAAACTTGAAAGCGCTAGAACAATTTGACAAAATGGGAATCGATATATCACAATGGAGACACAAAATCTGCAAAAGAATCTGCAAAAGAGGCTTCCTGTTTTATGGACATATTATAATGCCGTGTTTTACTTGCCAATATTTTTTTCGTTAGGTTTAACAAACAGACGTTGTTCAGGGAATGAAGTAGAAATGGCTAAGTGGGATGCTCCAGACTTTAGCGACTGCATTTCACAAAAATATGAAGATCTTTTTAAAGAGGTATTACTCATTTATCTATTAAGTTGTTCACAGCAAATGTTTTCATGGATATTTTTAATGTTTGGTAACAAGTACCATAAATAATCGAATTACACCCCTGGGAGATAATTGATTTTTTCCACTTGTCGTGAGGGGGATAAGTCGGATTTTTTCCTTTATGATACCTATATAAATGTGAACACTGCGCGATAAATAAATATTAAAAAGAAAAACATGCATGTATATAAACAGAATTCACCGAATTAAAATGTGAAATAACAGGCTTAATGAATTACGATGTATTTGTGGGGGTCTAATTCGTGGATTTACGGTAATAAAGTGAAACATTTGAACTTTAGTAGAGGAGATGATTTCAATATTTTCATAAATCATTTAATAAAATATTTTCGATAAAAACTATATCATCAATTTATTTCGTTACTTAATTATACAACAATTTCGTCATAAATTATATATACATAAATATATATATATATATACATCTATTGTGTATGCAAATGAGAAACTAACTATGGCCTTTGCAACCCTATAATTCAGATTCTGTATTTTTACACCAGGTATGTTGCTAAAATGCCAACCTAACTTCAAAAACTTATTTTGGCCAATTATTCCACGAGTTATGAGTAAAATTAATAGAATTACTTACCTGTTAAACCCTTGAAAAATCTCAAAAACTTTTATCAATATCGACAACATTCCATCCTCACCTGAGGGCAATCACTCTATTAAAATACATACATTTCGTTTTAAAATACAAATACAAAGTGTTTGCACTAAACTTGAAAAACTAATGTTTTCTTGGGACACCCGATAGATAAAGCATATTTTTATTATGCAGCACATTATACCTAATACGTTTTATCTAATACTAATAATATTTTGTGTTGGTATAGATTGTACCGGATGACAAAAAGACTATATTTGCTCACAGGGTCATAGCTCGAAATCCGTGAGGCTATGAATCGCAAATTGTTCACAAAAAGACGTTCTAAGAAAAAAATAGAGTTTGGAAAATCTTTTAGTCATATGTGACCATGTTTACATATGCGTACATAACTCCACTGCCGATTTTGGAGTTATATGGTGGTTAAGGCGCCTGACTCATGACCGTAAGGTCGTGGGTTCGAGTCCCACCAATTTCATACTTGCTGTGAAAATGTGGGGAGAGCTGCTAACTCTCTGTATTTCCAGTCAAAGGCAAAAAGAATCACATCGATGATAAGAAGGACCGGGGTCGCCCTGATGCCCCCCCACCACCAAGCGCAAAAACCCATACCTTGCAAGAATAGCAAGTGTATGTGTCTGAAACTGAAACTGTATGACCCGTGTCCCCTACTTGAAACATCTCGAGACTTTCGCGGGCTAGGCACGTTAAATACTATAACTCAATTTTTGTTTGCATCAATTCTAAAAAATTACAAGAAAAACATAAATTACAACAACGATAATACAGGGAGCATGTTGAAGAGCACAGCAACCCTGTGGCATTCAGACTGATCTATACCCAAACTAAATTTCCCATTAAGTTTAAAATTTGATTACATTTACTAATCAACCGTTAATACTCCAACGGCAGAAGCTTGGCTTTCCATTTAAAAGGACTGAGTTTAAAATGAAGTTAACTATAAAACACAAGCTTCCGTTTGTCAAGTATATTTGGCAACTCAAGGGATCGTATCTAACAACATACATACATTTTATGCTATGACGAAAGTTGATTATTGCCTACGTGGGTGGACCAAACAGTAGCAAAATATTGTATCCCATGAAGACCTAGCATAGATCTTATGACTGCAATTAAACCATTGCTAACCTGTATATTTAAACGATGAGAACAGATTTATGTTCAAAAGAACTGCTAATCTTAGAGCCACCCCATGGTGGCCTATAGCTACTTATTACAATTACAATAATTATTATTTTATTATTTTATTTTGTTGGCCTGCTTACTTACAGTTACTAACTATTGGGCACACTGACGAGCAGTAACCCATAAGATTTAACAACCAACAGTAAGGCCCAGCAATCGCCATTTACATGCTCCGAATACAATGCAATGATATTTGACATTGGGGTGACTTGGCATGAAACGTCGAATTTATTATGTCGTATTTAATCAAATCAATGCAAAATTTTAATTGCAACAGGAAGCAAGATCGTACTCTTAAGATTAAAGGATGAATAGGTAAGACATGGTGGGTCTTATTCTCTTGAAATTGTTGATGGACTGTGCCAGAAGGAAATTAATTGGCCTTAATTCCTTTTGCGGACCCCAGTCGTTTCATTTTCATTATTATTGTTGTTCTTGGAGTTTTATTATTTTATTGTTGCTATTTTTTTTTTGCTGTTTGACTAGCTACTTTAAAATCATGTTCTATGTCTTATAATGCTTGTGGAATTGATGAAACATTCATAATGCATCAGAAAAAGGTTAATTTCTGTCCGTGCCAAACAGGTCTAAACAACAAAACACACATGTCTGCCCTGAAAAAAAGGAACGAACATGTCATCAATCAACGAATATGTCATCAATCAAGATAAGTTTACTTGTTTCAAAGGTTTGAAAAGTGGAGTGTCGGAAATTAAATTAATCTATCAATTTGATTCGACACATGTAAAATACGCTGCTGGATTTCGCAGTACCACCGAAATCGAATATAATGATTAAATTCGAATGATTGTGTGAGTCGCTTCTATTAATTTGTGTGAATGAGTTAACATATCTAACGTGCCTAGCTCTGCAGGGGACATGGGTCATATAGTTTCAGTTTCAGGCACATACACCTAGGGGTGACTCCGATCCTTCCTCTTGATGTGGCCACACCTCGTGATTTATTTTGCCTTTGCCTGGAATTGCAGCTCTCTTCACACTTTTACAGTAAGTATGAACTTGGTCGGATTCGAACTCACGACCTTGCGGTCGTGATTTAGGCGCCTTAACAATAACGCTATCCTCACTCAATTTGACTAGGCAATCAAATAATTGAATTCGGTATATGAAAAATTCGACGTTTGGACTTAGCCTAAACGCTTGTAGTTGAAACGTAATTATCAGACTACATTATATTTGCCTAAATACCAACCGAGTTGTTTCTATTAGTAACCAATCAATCATAACTGTTACATCATAGCTGCGAGCTGAATTGCTAAAATCAACCAAATCCTCCAATTTCCGCTAAGGTTAAAAATGCTATTTTTAATTTTATAAATGTGACTTATCTACGCAGAAATATGGGAAGCAGTATTTTACAAATCTTCAAAATTTCAAGCAAGTTTCCAAATGTAAAAAATTCCAAAAATCATGAAAAATCTTGAAAATTTTGTTTAAACTCCCAATCTATTTTATATTATTAATAATGAAAGTCTAGTTTTCTCCGAAAACTCGTTTCTCCGAGATTTAAAAATGTTGTCTGAAAATTTATTCGCCCAAATAGATTTTCCCATTCTCAGAGACCAAAAATTTATAGGCTTGATGTATTCGAAAGTTTAAACGAAATACGGTATTTCTATAAATAGAAACTGATATTCTATGTAAAAATGACTTTTAAGGCAATAGAACGTAATATCTTTCAGCTTCAAAAATTTGCAAAAGTGAGTGTAGATTGACACGATCAGTTGAATTGCAAGGGACTCCTGTGGTGGCTGGGTCTCATTCGAAAATTTACGATATTCGCTAACTGAAACTTTAACAATTCGGCCTTACCGTATTGCTTGCTGCGCTTGAAAGCTTTTTGTCAAAGCCTTTTAGCTCATTTTATTGACAAGGAGCACAGAGACTGGAAAAACAGGTTTGGAGAGGTAAACGTAGTAATGAGGTATGTTGCTTCACGGAATTCGAGCTACAGCAAATCAATTTTCAGGTTCAGTCCCCCGGTTTTCGTTTTATGGAATTTATTCGTCCACACGTTTTGACAACATTAATTAATTTTGGCATTTCTGCTTTCCTCTAAATCGATGAGGTAGAATTGCAGCATGTATCATATTTTTGTGGAATCTAGCTGTTAACTTGTAGAGTCTATTTGTTTTATATTTGTTTACTCCATTTCTGCGCAGTTCTCCAATTAATTTTCTTCTCATTTCAATATAACTCTAGGCACAGTTACTTACGTCTGCATCGGTCCATTCACCTGAGCTTACTCCAGCATCAATCATAGATCGTCTTTTACAGCTGGTTACTGCAGATACGTACGGAGCAATCCCACCAAGATCCAAGGCATATTTAGATGGAACTTTCACAAATTTTCTCAAGAATAAAGATTCGTTAAGTCAATCTGCCGTATCTCGGGAAAGCCTTCATACACCAGAGATAGAGCAACTGCGAAAATTAGTAGCTAAGAAACGAAATGAATCAATGCATCTGCCAACGAGAAAAAAACTGTTGCCAAAACAACGACCCGCAATTAATTTAGTATCATTTTTTAGAGGACCTGCTGCAAAGCTAATGAAAACAATTCCTTCGTTTCGACATTTTAATCATCAAAATGACGTAAAGATTAATATTGTGCCCCACAATAAAAATTCTAAACGTAAGAAAAACCTTTATCCTACTACCAAACAGGTAGATGGAATTGATCCTCTTCGTCATTTATCTGGACCCTTAAAAACTGCGTGGCAGGTGAACAATGGTCACAAAAATTTTTCAACCTCCAACGTAAACTTAAAACAACACTTTAAAGATATTTTTTTAAAGGATATTGCTATACAAAGAACAAGCTTAAAAAATTTACCATCAAGAAATGTTGATAAAATGCAAGATGAAATTGTGTCAAATCAAACACCTTTTGGCAATCCGAGTATGGGTGGTGAGCAATATTACGGAAATGGCCCAAACGATGGATTGTCAAATCTTGAAAGGTCGTATACCACTGAATATAGAAAATTAAACGGAAATAAAGTTGATCCAACTTTGCTGCTGTCACAGGGATATTGGACAAAACCTTCAACAATTGATCACAAGACAAGATCTATCCCTGTGCAATCACCAGTGAAGTTAGATTTTCCGGGAGCAGTTTACCACACACATTCCATCCCATTCGATAATTTAGCATCTTTAACACAAAAGCCATGGGATGATGCACGAAACATACCAACGAAGAGCTCTGCTGGCTTGGGGTATTTCCCCTCTTACAGAAGATATTTTTTGCCATCAAATAACTTGGCAAATCGTCTCTCTGTAAACGAAGGAGATTTACACAATAAAGGACATAATTTACACATTCCAGACAGATTATCTCCAGGTCCAGATATTGACAAGAATAATTTTAACCACAAAGTAAATTCAAAAAGTAGAGTACTTAGTACTTCGACATTTGATAACTTTGGCAGGAATATTGCTGAAAGCATAAGAAAGAAACGATCATATCAGGATACAAAAATGTCATTGAGTTTTAAATCGTTAGTAGGGAATTTAAATGTATCTAAAACAATGCCAGAAGAAGACTTTAGCGACCTGAGACATATTTCTAGGAGAGACTTATTTTCTGAGTCAAGTAAAGTTGATGATGAATCTAATCAAGAAAGATTGCTAGAGTCATTGACCAATGACGACTTTGATGGTGATGGAATGTCAATAGAAGACGCCCTACCTGCACATAATGCTTCACTAAACGGTTTTACCAAAACTATACCTGTAACAGAACCTAACGTGAGCACTACCTATCCATTTGAAGCCAGTAATAGAGATAAGGATTTGTTTAACAATAACACATTTAGAGATTTTAAAATAAAGCAGCCTCTGTTGCAGAAACCTTTTCGGCTGATAGAAAAATTTAGTTATTCTTCAAATCAAGATACAGAAGAAAAGATGAATCTTCCTTTGAAAAAGGAGGAAACTTCAGTGATTTCTGCAAAGCCAGCAACAAATATAAGTCTCACTCAAAAACGTGAACCATTCCTGCAAGAAACGTTTCTTGATTTGGCACAGGGATCAAACAGAATGAATTTAGTTGATCCTCGGTTAACTTCAAGTTACACAGAAGCGCACATTGATAATCCTAGAATAAGCGGTGTTGCAAGTGCTACCATAAATCATGGTGATAATATGGCTAGCAATGGTAAAACATCATCTAATGTAGAAATAAAAGGATTAACGGACCAGAAAGAATTATCACATGGAAAGCAACCGCTAAAAGACTCAAACCCATCCAAATTACCCTTAATTAAAACTCCAATTGCTGCACAATCCCATGGTCAGGATGATCTTCCACATTTTGGATCAGATGATACTACCGGGGGTGGTGGAACACATATAGAAAAGCAAAATGCTGAAGCAACGGAAGAACATGACGCTCAAAACTCGAAAGGTATTGTTTTACTGAATTCATTGGCAAAAATTGTGTTAGAGCAAAAATGTTTTAAAGGTTTTATCACTTTAAGTGTTTATAGCAATAAACAACTTCTTGCTTAGAATTGAAACAAGTGCTGTTGTGTGAATATTTATATCATGTTTTCTATAAATAGTTTTAAACAACATTTTACTTGTTATTCAAATGAGACGTTACGATTATTTTCCTGCCAAGCCTTAATATTGTGAAGCATCTGTATGGTTATTAATATAGTGCAGATTTTGTTTATTGGCACCCTTGAACAACATTTACAATTTATCTGTGCAATAATTCAATATTTAGAATAAAGAAATAAACGAACGAGAATTACGAACTCTTAACTACAAACTAGAATTACAAACTTTGAATAAAGGACAAGAATTACAAGCTCAAACATTTGAGTAGTAAAATTTTTAATTTTAATAATTAAATATTTATGTATTTTAAGTAAGTAATAAAGTAAAAGACAGTAAAACTAAGTAATAAAGTAAAAGTAAAAAGTAATAAAATATTTTCTTGAAGTGCGCAGTATGTAGTTTAAAAAGTGTTAACAATTTTTTATGTTTCATGTTAGAGATAATAAATCGAAATGAAACCCGTGGAAATGAATCAAAAGTATTCCAAGTTTATGAAGAAAATTCTGAGGCGAAACCTAAAGAAGAACAACACCAGAAGACAGATGAAAATGAAGAAGAAATCCCATTTGTACCCCTAGAAAACATTACTCCTTCACATGAGCCACCTTTCCTTGGTATACAAAATCCAAATGAAAGTTTTGAGAAAATACCAGAAGTTGTTCTTGAAAAACTGACTGTAAATGAAACAGTAGAAAACCCACATAAATTTGGACCCAAGTCAAAAGAATCAGAAATTTTATTTGAGCTTGAAAGAGAACATGGCAAGAACAGAGCAGCCATGTTTGGTGGAAACATTTTGCTGTCTGCTGATATATTTGAAGAAATTTCAAACTATATGAAAACACGGACAGTTGCACCAAGTCCACAAGAAATAAAGGTATTTTACATCTATGCTGAATTTATTTAGCAGCTTATTTACTAAATTTAAATTACAACGCAAATAAATTAATAACGATATAAATCCTGAAACCTGAATAGTGATATAAAGGTTTCTTTAAAATTTATAAAGGAATGAGATAAGAAGTAAGTTCTCTCTGATTTGAGTTTTCATTTTCTTAAATAAAATGTATAATTGGTATGTAATAATTGTCATTCAGTGTTTTAAACAACTCAACTAGTTCGTGAATCTAATTTGCAGGAAATGATTGAAATAGTTTGGGTTTTTGTTGTTAAAGTTTTTGTGATTAACAAAGATGTCCCCTATTAATTTCTAAACCATAGCTTTTCATGACTGAGGGAACTTGTTTATGAAAATATTAATGACTATACTGGGTGTCCCAAAAAAATGGTAAAAGATTTGATCAAGGCTAGAAGCGAGAGGTTTGCTCAAATATATCCAAAATAAATGTTAAAGTAATCCTTGATAGTTGCCTTGAAGATAAATACCTTGTTTGTTGATATCAGTGCATTGTGAATTGGAATAATAATTTTGAAAATACAAATTTGACTCCCACTCAAAACCAGGTTTTAATTTTGGCCTACGTTCTCAAAAGATCGTATTGTAGGATTTTCTGAATAGCGGTGGTGTTCTAGATAGCATACTTTGTTTTTGAAAACACTTCTGATTTCTGAACAATGATTCCAAGAACCTTGAAAATCATTTGTCCATGACTAAATGTTTTGAAAACTAAAATGGCTGTTAAATTACTTCATAGTGGCTGCATTCATAAATCAGCGTTTAATTTTAAGTTTTCGGATTTCTTTCTGAGTGTGTTTCCAAGCATCATTAAATTCATCTCGTAAAACGCCATGTTATGGAGATCCAATGGCGAAGTTTAGACGAAAATCTAAACCTCTGGCTTTGGGTTGGAGGCAAAGTTGAACTTTCAGAATTATTGTCTCGACTTTCGATACGCAAATAATAACAAAATAGGTATCAATTTTTATGTTTATTACCGAGAAATCTTTACAAAATTGTTTCGAATAAATTTGAGTTAAACTCTCGGCGCTAGCCTTGATAAAAGCTTATTACATTTTTGGATGATTGGGACACGAAGTACATTTCAAGAAAGCGTAACATTAATTTTTTTTTCCAATTATTAATTTTGCAACTCATCTTTAAGCTACGAGCTATATCTCTTTGAAACATTATTGTAACTTCTGCATTTTCAATTGTTAGGAGTTCCTCGAAGCTGCCAGTGCCATCCTCGATGAAAAGAACTCAGTTGAATGGAAAAATTCTCAAAGGGTATGATCTTACAATTCAAATTTGTCACCTGTTTATCTTATTTGATAAGTTCTTAATTTTAGATAATAATAGCAAGAGCACTTTAAAATTTTTTAGATAATAACAGCAAGAGCACGTTTGACTTGAAAATATAACAAAATGTTCGTATTGTCTTAAGTTCACCTGTCAAAAATTTATTTACATTTTGCGTAACAGTCAATCACAGTGCCGTATTTTCATAAATGTTTGCAGATCAAGTCACAAAATAGGAAAATTGAGAAATCAAGATAACATATGCAAGATTGAAATGTAATAGTGCCTCAAAATTGAATATTTTCAATCGAGAATTGTTCATTTATATGTTATCTGAAAGAATGTAGAACGTCTTTTATCATTGCAATTTTTATAGCATTTAAAAGTGATAGCAAATCAAGGTGAAATAAATGCTGGCGATATAGATGTTCAAGACTGGAATTCCTTGCGCAAGATGCAGGTAAATAATGATATATTTTAACCCTATCTGGACCGGGATCGTTAGAAATGAATTTTTTGTAAAATTATCATGGGCCATAATGTATAAACCTACATTTTACAGTAAAACCATGAGAAATTCTCTTAACAACGCTCTACATGACAGAAAATGGAAGTAATGATGACGTTATCAAATTCTAAAAATAACTACAAATTTAATTTTGATAATATCACAATGTACCTCTGTGCTCTATTAACATGCTGACTAAGTTTCAAACTGAAAGCACCTTTCATAATAAATTTGTAAGCAACATATATATTGACAAGTACTCTCTCAAAAACCGATCGCCATGACAATTGTAAACATGTAAACAAACATATTGCAAAATTCCTGGATAATATTTAGGAAAAGTAAAAATGTTTCAGAAGCATCTGAAAAACGCTTCTCGAGTTGTGCCAAAAAATGTAAGAGGGGGACTATGTTAGCCCAACCCCGCTTTTATAACACTTTTTCATAGTTCATGGGCGAAAATCTTCCCATAATTTTTTCAAAGCATGTACAAATTTTACAAAAATATTATAGATATTGAAACCTGCCTACTTATTGAGGGAAAATTGCCTCAGTGTCTTTCTAATTTCAATTTACAACATTGTGTCAAAATTGCAAATAAAAAAGTTTACCCTCCTTTCAGTTGCAAAAGTTCCTTCAAATTTGTTTTTATGACGTCATCATGACGTCAGTAGCTTAACTACCTTGACAATTTTTCTTTTGTTTACATTTGATATATAGATCGTGTTGTCTTAATTGCAAATCAGTAACCATTGCCCATTTTGATTTAGGATTTTATTTCTGACTCGCTCAACAAATCCCGGAACAGACAGGGTTAAGTGTGTTTTCAATTTATAAAATAGTTTTGATATCAATAATTAGTGAAATCTTTTTTTAGCTACTTGGAAAAAGTAATGTCATATTTTTAACCTTTTTCCAAATTTTGGTAAGATTTATGCAAATTTAAATAAATGTGTCAACTAATATTTTATCTTACTGTTATATACAAACCCAATATTAATGCAAATGCAAAACCAAAATAGGGTCAAACTGCTGGTAACTATTAGGGACAAACTACCATATCAATTTTTGTTTGATCCCAACATAAGCTGGAAAAAATCATTACTATTTCGGATATAATAAAGTGTCAGTTTATTTAAATTTATATGTAAAATATTTAAAATAATGTAAAAAAATTGTAGTGTGTATCTGTCAAATAAAAAAGTAACTGCTAATGTGGCAGCAAAAATTTATTCAGTTTATCAATGCACGCGTCGAACTTTGTCACACAAAATTTTACCCATGAGCATTACTCACAAATTATAGTTTAAATAGTAATGCAAACAAATATCCTCTGCAACTTTCAACCAATATGAACTCATTTTTAAATTAAAATAGTATCGGACTACAGCAACAATTTATAGACTGATGTCTCGGTTAAAATATTTGTTTTAATTTTCAGTTTATTCTTACGATTATTTGCATTACAAAAAATTAAATAAACATACATTAATTGCTGAATAATATCCATCTTCCGTTTTTTGGAAAAACGTTTATACAATTAAATACATATTCGTATGTTGAAATAAAGTAGAAAAATAAGAAAAATATTTTTAGTAATCAAACCTTTTTTAAAGCTGCTTATCAAAATTACTCGATTACAAAATTACAAATTTGTTTGGCTAACTTAGCTTACTGATGTTAGAAAATGGCATGAAGAAGACTGTGATCTTTGTGAAATAACTTATTTTTAAGCCAGTAAATTGTTAGATTTAAACACTATCCTTTTCTTTTCTAAGTTAATTCATTCATTAATGGTTTTCCCTGAGCTTTTCGATAAGTTGTTGACTTCTGCAACGAACATCCGTCCATGACCAGTACCGTCGGAAGCTGGGGCCTGTAGCCATGCAATAATTTCAAGAACAATCGTTGTTTAAAACAATTGATTGAATAAATCTTTGTTCTCAATTGCCCTGAGAATAACATGCCCCACCCCAATCTTGAACAGATTTCGACCCCACTGGTGCTGCTTTAAAACCTGCAAACAGACTTAATTAATTTTTATTTCTCAAAAATACTGTTGGTATTGGCTCTGAGTTTTTTGGGGCTTAGCGGCTGAAGCCTTTCTGGAACAATGGTATTTTTTATGATACATGGTACTTAAATAGATCGTATTTTAAACCTATAAAGTAGTAAAAATATTTGGAATACAAACATTTTCTCTCCGCTCCGTAGACCCAAAGCAAGGCTTAGCACTAGGGCCTCTATGGAATATTGTTTCCAAACCAGTTGTCGAGGAACTATCTGACTCGGTCGCTTGAATGATGACTCACTTTTTAGATACCTCTCTCCCTGGGAAAAATATCAGTCTGCGGCATTGTTTTGAAGAACCTACTGGTCTTAACTAATGACGATGATTTATGTTTTCAGAGTAAACGAAAGCCAAATGTCCTTATGGAGCTAATTGATGATATTGAAGATTACGGGAAAACTGCATTGAGAATGATGACAAAGCAAAATCCCGTATTCCAAGAACCTATTATTACATCTAATATAAGTAAGTAATTGTATATTTATCAGCATTTAAAAGTATTAAATACATCAAAATTTTTGTGCGAGCGTATTACAAAATGGGAGTCGATTTGTCAACTTATCCCTCAAGAATCGGAACATTCAGCTCTTGTTGGCAAAACATTTTGCTTATTGTCAACGATAAAACTTTTGCTGAGCGGCAATGTGGAACTCAGCCCCTGGCCTACTCAAATACCAGTCATATTTGGAAAAGACAATGATACCGAAGGAGATACTACAAGAGGAAAGCGTGAGCCTTTTGGATTCCCTTGGAAAACTGAAATCGACTACTTGGAGGGCCAATCGAAATAATTACCTTCTTCTGTGTTAAAGAAGAACATGAAAGGGAAACGTGGTTGAGTTCAAGTGGAAAGTTACCGAAATTATCAATCACGATCTAGGCCAGAATATGAACTGCAACAGAGAAATTGAGAGAGCTCACATAATTGGCAAGAATGCCTGAGGGAAAGAGCGATCGATTGTTTGTGTAACCCAACAACTATAAAACAAAAATTGCTATTCTTACAGGAAGCAAAAACTCAAATAACCCCTAAGATAATTGCGGAACAATTATCTGAACAAGTGATTGAACAAAGAAATAAAATGCTGCCTTAGATTGACAGAGCCAAGAGTGAAAAAAAAAGCTTTAAATTACGCCACTACACATTGATTATTGAGGGACGAGGGTACAATACAACAGGTACAATCCGAGAAAAACATGACGGGGAAGAAAGCGTGATTGTATGGAATACCTGCGAGCTCCTCTATTGCATCAATTTTTTATTTTCCAGACAGTTCTTTGACCAATGGGGAAAAGCTGATGTAATAGAGCATGCGCATTAAAAACCTTTTTGCGCAAAAACTTTTGCTTCACAATTATGAATTTTCATTCGTGCAGCCGTAACTTTTATTATCGTACTGATGAGTTGTTCTTGGTTTTCTGCTGTGATCAAGCTTCCTGTTGTTTGTTAGATAATTCAACTGCTTTTTTAGCACTCAGTCAACTTTTCCAATATCCGTGTTGCCCGTATCTACACTTTGATGTGCTTTTGTTTTTAAGGCTGTCTAGCTAGGCCAGTTGTGCAGTGTTTTTTCGTTAGATTTTGGTTAGTTTCTGCAATTTCAAATAGTCTTTTTAGCAGCCATTAATTCGTTGTTATTGCAAATCGTTTCTCTCCTCCAATTCTCACCTCGCAGCAAAGCCAAGACAAATCTACCATTAAAAAAAGCAGTTTTGTCTATCAAATCCTGCCTTAGTTTCTTATCAGTGTAGACAATGTCATGAAATTATACTTATTTTTGTTAAAAACGATATCGGGCCACAAACCTTTCATTGAAATAGATACCTTTCAATTGTCCTTAAAATTACTAAAAAAAACGAAATTACATTATGGTCAGAAAAGAAAAATGCACGAAAAGAGAATTGCTGTCTTAGATATTTTTTCAATTTCATATATTCATCACCCACTCAGGGGTGAACCCATACCGTCGAACATTACGCACGTAAGACGGTCAGATTTTTTCGTATCATTTACATACATATACGTAAAGTCGACAGAAAGTGAATTTTACAATCCGACAGAAAAGGAATTTTTATGTTCTGTTCTTGTTCTGATGGAACCAGACAATTTATTTCATTGACAAGAATTACGAATTTTTCACCTTTGAGGATATATATATGTTCATTTTCTGTACTAACATTGTGATTTGTGGTTTTATTTTGAACTTTGTTAATTTTTTCTTTAAAATACAGAAATTTACCGTTAGAATATAATAATTAGTATATGATAATTATCAATGGTTCTCTGTAATTTTTTTCGTATTTGGATTTGAGGAAAGGTGCTTTCAAATCCCTACAATAGGCATCGCCCTTGAAGAAAGGGTGCGGTATAGGCGTTTCCAGCAAAGAAAAGGCCGTGGCCCCAAAAAAATCCCTTTCCTGTGCTTTGCCAGATAACGTGTCTATAAGGTCCCAAGTGTGACGGTCGGATTTTCCTTTGGATCCGCCCCTGCCACGCACGGGTTTAGTAACCTACAATTCATATTAGTTAGAATACACTAATGTACTAACAATGATACAGATTTGTAAAGTTACATATTTAAATTGCACTCTTTGCGATATTGTTCTGAACCACTCGCCAAAAAATTACATATGGAAATCACTTCATAGAACAATAGATCATAATTGTACTATTTTTGTGAAACCAATTTAATTTTTGGACAATTCAAGAAGTTTCATTACTTTATTCTAAGTAGTTTAGATAATACTGAGCAGTGCTTGGTTGGGTGCCCCCTGGCCAAATAGGGTTATATAATGCACGTTTGGCTCTATTTGCTAAATCTGTGATTGTTCCATTAAAGTTACCATTATTTTCTAATAAAAAGTCTAAGTATTTGTAAGATCGTGTTAAATGGATTTCTTCAAACTGTTATTATAAATCACTTTTTCTGCTTTTTCAAATGTTACGATTTTGAATTTTACGATCAGTTTGTGAGCATTTTCCAGGTTTTACAATATTAAAACAATGTCATCGGCCCACAGTAAACATGATAACTTTTTGTTCATTATATGGGGAGCATCAATGGTTCTACTTGTAGCCAGCTTAGCACATAAATCATTCATGTCAATGTTAAATAGAAGAGGGCTTAGAGGGTCACCCAGTTTTACCCCCATATTTATTTAAAACTGGTCACTTATCCTGTTTTTGCCTAACAATCTATTTTTTGTGCTTGTGTACAGATTTTGAATAGTTTTTAACATTTTTCCTTGGAATCCATAGCTCGTTAATTTATACAAAAATCCTTGACGCCGTTGTTCCTTCCAGCTTTAACTTTTTACTTCATCTCATTGAATTATCAACAACAGTATAAAATCAACAACAACATCGACAGTATCAAATCACACCATATACCCTTAAGCATAGAGGCACTACGCGAGATTCTTTGGTGGACGGAAAATCTTCCACAAGAGAATGGCAAATATTGCACCCATATACAACGTATGCACCCGACCCAAGTTTACACTATCTTGCCGCGTGTAGTTGGGTTCTGAATCTATAATATGGCAAATGGAACTCCGAAAATTAGACACAATAAAAATTACTCTATTAAATGTAAAGAATTATTTCCAAAATATACCTGTCATATATGTGGAAAAACATTTTCTGGCAGGAAACTCTTTGTTTCATTTTGACAATAAAGTTGTTGTCAATATTCGGAATACCCAATCATCTAAGTCTCCCAATTTTATGCAGTTACTTCAGATAACAATAGACTTTACGGTAAACGTGAGATAGATTCCTGGAATTTCTAATGTTTCAGCTGATCACCTTTCTCATTTGCAAATGGTGGAATTCTGACACCTGGCTCCAAATCTAGTGCTACCTATATAAAACAGTGATATTTACACCTTTAGGAATAATAATTGATTTAAGATGCAATATGTCAAAACAGTGAAATGATGTACTGAAAGTCATTCTCATAGACGGGCTCGCCTTTGGCGAAATATTTAAGAACTGTTCATCGCCATTACAATTTAAATTAATGATAAAGAACGTTTCTGATAAAAATTGCAAATGCAGTCTTTGGAAAACTGGTATAACATACCTGGGCTTTATTTATATTATTTTTTATTTTATAACGTTTTTAATGTGTAAATATTCTATCTGCTTTTATGGATTATTTTTTATTTAGTATTAACATTTGTAATCTTAGCTTTGTATCAGTTGATATAAATTGGCTGTAGTGCTATTGTAGCACTAACATTAACAGTATTTAAAATTAGAATGAAAACGAAATGCAAAAACTCAACAAACACCTATACCACTATACCACCCTATCCATTGCGAAACGAGCTCAATTTATGTCAATTTCAAACACAACTCGTACAACGTATGAACACGGGAAAGCATACCATGAATCACTTTGCAAAAAATTTTAGTTAATTGATTTTTCAGTTTGCAAGTCAAATCTTTGTTCATTTCCCTCCAATCTTGCATGAAATGCCAGTTAAACACGGAACTCCAGGAAAGCCAAAGAAAAAAGTATAATATTTCATAAAATTATAAGGGACAACATATTTCTTCCTTGCAGTAATGCAGTACAAGATTTTGCTTGCAGAAGACATCGAAGAAAACTCATTAGTGGGGAAAAAAATCTCATTTCCCAACTACACAGATCCAATCGTTGGTAGATGGTCAAACTCAAAAGATGATATTTCTCTGCCTGCAAATCTTTTAGCTGAAAATATTCGTATGTTTCAACTTTATATTTGTACTATGCGTTGAATATATCTAATAAGGTTATTTAATTGAGAGTTAAAAAAATGAAAATATAGTTAATATATTCAAAGCAATCATTTCCTCAAGATCTTAATGTCTCATGAATAATAAATTATATAATAGAGACGCCTACACTGATGAGTATAAAAAAATTAGCAGACTCAGATAGAAATAGTAGGAAATGAATGTTTTCTGCAAATATACGCTAAATCATGCATTTTTTTAAATGGTTTGATATTTGTTAATTTCTCGGGCTGATCTATTTTTGCAGCGAGTTGAACATGTTATACCAGGTATGAGGCCCAAAAAGATTTTTTCTCTCTGACAGGTCATATAAAATCAGAAGATTGACCGATTGAAGCCGTTCAAGCTTTGTGTCAAAGCAGAAAAATAAACTGCGACATCTCATATATATGATATTTGTTCCGATATTTAATGTGTGGATTTTATAAAAATAAGCCATTTTAACTATAAGACAAATATAACGATCTTTAATTTGGTCCTATGAATAGTAAAGAAGATGTGAACAATGCCAATGGATGTAGAGAATGTCGGAAAAACATAAAGTATATTTCCAAGCAAACAGAACCTTTTTTATTCGTCTTAGCCGCTGTTTACATCGAAAAAATTGTTGTGGCTAACCAGGGCTAGATGGGGATATTTGCAGCTTCTGTTTATATGAAGAAATAGTAGGTTACCTGCATGCTCAGACTATTCTCAAGGCGGGACTATTGATTGTGGTGCCAAACTAAAACATCGGCTATATACCCTTAAACATAGAGAAAAAAAGGCTCACCTTACCAGAATCTCAGCTTTCCCTAGCCAGGACTATTTTAAATCTCATGTAAATACAATCTATTAAATACAGCCTTGCAAGTAAAATAATCTCGACTAGCCGGGAACATTTTCCCCATGTAAACATTGTCTTAGGTTCAAGTGCTCAAAATAAGGATGGCTACCACATGACCATGTTTTGTTGCTTTTCTTTACATGCATTTTGGGCCCTCAAAAATATTTTCTTGTAAACTTTTTTGTTTATATCAAATGATGTTTCATTCAAATTGTAATTAATTGAAATTAAAATTGTAATCTTTCACATATCATTTTTGTCCAGCTATGCTGCTTCTTTTTTTTATAGTTTATTTTTATTGGATCTGAGGTTTATTGTCATTACCATTGTAGTTAAAATACAATATTCTCTATGGTGGGGCAAAAGGCGACTATTGAGAAAAAATTAGTTAATACACAAATTCAAATAATTAAAAATGTTTGAAAATTTATCTCAAGATATCATTTATATCTAGATATTTAAAGTTATATTATTTGAACCATTAATTATTGTTGCTTTTGGGCACCAACATATTAGTATTCAATTTATTACTTTTAGAACCTGCATCAAAAGTTCGCCTAACATTTTTCATGTTTAAAACTGCTTCTAAACTGCAACGGTTGCAAGGTGATATAGAGGAAAGGTTTGTTTACTTAAAATTTGTTACTCACGCTTTTTCTAAATTCATTTTGGTAACTTACCTAATGGGTCTTTTTACTAATATAACGTAATTCAATATACCTCAATATCAACATATCTTATCTTGTATATACACCATCACTAAATCTTTCTAGATTTCTAAAGTTTATCTGTGACATTTTAGTTTATTTACGTTCTAAATTAAATTTTTGAGTTTGTCACGTTGTTTTTATCAAGAGTAACACTTTCTGCCTTAATGAATGCTACGAGCAAAATTTGCATTTCCATCCTCAGAAAGATTATTTGGATCCAAGAGTTCCTGAAGATTATAAATGAAGGTTTTCCCTAAAGAATTGAAACACCTCGTTTTAAACACCCAGCTTGTAAACAACGGAACTGAAATTCTTATCCGTCATCTTTGCAATTTCCACAATTTGCTTCGTCATATTTCTTTCTCCCAATACTATCTAGAGAAATTTCTCTGCAACTCTAATTTTGGAACCCTGCGAAAGCCATTTGCTCTTCAAACCTTTTTTCTGTCTCTATAGTTTAGTTT
This sequence comes from Phacellophora camtschatica, assembly GCA_036873815.1. Classification (NCBI taxonomy): domain Eukaryota; kingdom Metazoa; phylum Cnidaria; class Scyphozoa; order Semaeostomeae; family Ulmaridae; genus Phacellophora; species Phacellophora camtschatica. Next base: position 9,320 of record JAYJMH010078307.1, on the reverse strand, counting down.
TAATTTTAATTTAATTTTAATTTTATTATAGTTTAATTTTATTGAATTGATGAGTCTGGTCTATATTTCCATTGATGCTACTTTCCAATTCGATGTAATCGGTGCTCGCTCAAGCACATGAAAAATACTTCCTCAAACAAGAACGAGATTTTCAAGTGACATTTTTTGGAATTTTCCCAACAACTGGTCATAAGCTGCAGTTCCTTCACACTAAAATATTCCTCATAGATTGGCCTAAAAAATATTTGAATTTTTTAATGTGTTTATTTGCCTTATATTTTTAGCTCTTTTCTTGCAGCTCGAAGCTCCTTGGGCATAAATTATCAATACCACACGATTTCATCTAATTTTAAATCGAGAAAAATATAGAAAAAGTTGACTGGAAGAACACCAATAAATTCTCTATAAGAATAATTTCTGCTCTTTTCAGAGGCAGAAGTTCAAAGATTTTACTGGTGGAAAATGCATTTAAGTTTTTTGAGTATAAAGAGAACGATTTGGAAAACTTGCGTTTCCACCATGTAACCGAAATATTTAAATGTATTACGAAATTTTGAAATTTTTGTAAAATAAGGGGCCGCCGAACCCCCCCCCCCCCCTTCTAAAATATTTCAATCTCCGGCCCTTGTCCTGAGAATATCACTATTTCATCAACTCGTTCTATAAGGACCTATTACCGTTCTATCATTCTATTTCTATTCCTATCCTCGTCACTCAACTGCTACAAAATCCGCCATTATTGTCTTTCTTAATTATTTAGTTGATTGTTGCTACTTCATTTTATTTTTGTATTATTGTTTAATTTTAAATTTTAATTTGATCTGTGTTTCTATTTTAGTGACGAGCAAGAGATTCTTGACGAAAATCCAATGAAGATTGGGTCTAACCTTATATCTATGGCCGTTGACCCTCAGCTCCCATTGAATTTTAAAATGCCTGTTGTCATAAACCTGGATAATACAAATGTATGAGAATTTCAATTTATATACTATTTTATAATATAATATACTATAATAAGATATAATATATTCTAATATAATGCAGTATATAATATAATGGCTTTGATTTATGCTTTTGATAAATATTTGATACAGTTATATTCGGTATATTGCCGGTATATTGTCTCTCGAATATTATTTATCTTTAATACTCGAGGAATATTGTCGTCTTTGCATATTTGCATTAAATTTATTTTTTGTAGATTTTGCATGGTTTCCATTTAATATATTTTATATTTATGTCATTTTCACCGTTCATATAAAGAATTGTCAACAAATTTAAGTTGCTAAAGCCCTGGCTAGACGCTCCCATCATTTTACCCAACAACACCCAACAATGTTGGCTGCCGTTTGTTGGGAGCGTTTAGCAACTTTGTTACGACTTGTTGGGCGTTGTTGAATAATGTCGGATGATGTTGAATGAAATTTGATGTCGATCGAAAATGTTGGGTGGAGGCGATTAATAACTGCATTGTTCTAGGCGATGTTGGGTGATGTTGGAAGCGTTTAGCCACTTCAACCAACAAAATCAGTCTAGCACATGTGCAAATGTGCAATGCCCGCCAAAAATTTCATTGCATTCATAATACATCCACGAGCATTTTCAACAATTTTCGCGATAAATTGCTAGATTATGGACAGATATAATTTTGAAATCTCGGAGGAACTGGAAAGTGTTTATGAAGATGACAAACACTGGCTTTCCATTTATATGAAAATCATTGTAACATACATGTTGGAGTGAATTATTGGGAGCGCTTAGCCACCCTTGCCCAGTAACGTCCAACAATGTTGGGTGCTCTTGGATGAAATGTTGGGAGCGTTTAGCCATAGCTTAAAAGGTTTGTAACTTTAGCTTATAAACGCACTGCGCCCAATGCGGTCAACAAAATCTGCCACAAAATTGAGCCAAAAATGATACCTTTCCTAGGTTCCTTCTGCTGAAATCCATCGCAAATTTCAAAAGCATAGTGGTGACTTCTACAAATTTAATACCTTGTTGACAATTGAAGCATAATGAAATTGAGTTGCTTCAAAATTCTAGGCATAAAAATTGAGATAAAATTATCCACTTCGGCTCTAACAATAGGAGATTTGTATGGAAGCAATTTGTTGTGATTTAAAAATTCCCTGTTGCTTTAGCTTCGCACTTGATATGAAAATAATACAGGTGAATCCGAGTTTTCCATTGTCGTATCTACCACAGGGTACCAAATAACCGAAGCTATCTTGAAAATTCAAGGCATAAAAATGTGAATTTCTACCGTCACATATTCACCACGAGACACTTAGTTGTGCGCGGAGTCTCGCGGGTGCTTTGATCAGCAGCCAGGAAATGAAGTATTTTTTTTATATTTAATATCCGTTATTTGTATGTAAAAATACGCTATGACTAATTTGCAGACTCATTTACTTTTTTCACATTAATTTTAGTTTGACCCGAAAGCAGAACATCGATGTGCATTTTGGAATTCTACGACGTAAGCAGCTTTGTTTATTGTATACTTTAATTCTACATTGCAAAGAACACAAATTACTAAGCTGGCATACGCTCATTCAATAACTTGATTTGCAAAACGACAAAGGAAGCCTTGATCGAACATCTAATATTGGCGTTCTTTGGCATTGTTCCATTTTTTATTCTTTATCCATTCGTCTATTAAGAAGATATCAAACAAAATTGGTAAATAATTTTGAAATATAGATACAAAATATATTTCTTTAGTGAACACTGCTAATATTGCTCCTGGAGAGGATGTTATCGTAAGAGGGCTATCATGGGATATATAAGAGAAAAGAGCTAATCGCTGGCTTTGCCAAGGAAAATATTTTACACCAAGCGCTGGGATCCAAGAAGTTGCTCAATAATTAATCGACATTGCGAATCCTTGTTCTATACGAACACAAATTATACGTCAATTTTTCTCAGAAATTATTGTTTTGATTTTGCCAAGAAAGGCATCAAATTCTCTGTGGAAGTCTATCACATTAACATTACTGCTAACCTTTTTTATCGAATCTTCGTGAACTGTTTAACAGTGATATTAATGATCATTAAATACTAGCGATCATCAGTGAAATGTTGGGTTCCGTTCAACCCATGCTATTAAATGTTCTTTTTATAAAAAAATAATTGGCTACGGCTCCACTATGAATATTTGCCAAGTGATGGATTTATCCCACGCTAGGTCACGTGGTTTAAACAGCATCTCACATTTCCGAAAATGAACAAACAAATATTTTTCCAATGATGGATTTATCATACAAATTTTGTGTTGAATTTCGATTCAGGTACAATTCAGAAACAAACGACATTTAAGAAATTTTTGACACCCACTTTGCCGAAAAAAGTTTCGGTTCTTCGCTAAACGGTAAGGCCCAATCACGTGGTTTAACTGGATCGAAAATGAACAAGCAAACATTTTTCCAATGATGGGTTTATCATACACAATTTGTGTTCAATTTCGATTCAGGTTCAACTAATTCAGGGAGGAAGGGGGTTGTGGGTCGTCACCCATTGAGGGAATTTACCAGACCAACCTTTTTTGGTCACTTTTTATGCACTAATTACGAAAATATTACTTTCATTAAAACGCGTTGAAATAGTTGCTTTTTGCCAACTTTGGGCTGCTGATTACGAAAATTGATGTTATAAAACAACATGAACTCAAATTTTAAATAAAAGAGATAATACTTGGTATATGCTGGTGTATGGTGGTATTGTGTACACACTCACGACAAGAAGACATTGAGGTTATTGAGAAATTTACATGCTTTGTCTATGGCTTACCAAAAGTAGAAAAAGTAAATGATGCTCGTTCGAACGAATTTGGAAGACGTTTGAAAGGAAGAAAAATGTTTTGAATCTCAGTTTGATCTAAACTTCTTCTGCACGTAATAAGATCAGCGTACGTCGCATCCATCTATAGGAATGCAAACCAATTGTAATTAACTATTGGCAGCCTAGGTGGCTATGGCTGGGGTAGCGAAGGAAATGTATTGTGGAGTATTGTAGCATATCTAGAAGACGTTGACTTTCTTTTCGATTTGAATTTGGACCAGGCAGATGATCACATCAACAAAGGACTTTCTGAAGATGATCTTAGTGAGGACTGTGAAGTTGAAAACTAAACTCTTCGCTCCATAAAGATTGTTTAGTTTTGTTTTTTTTTTCAAAACAGAAATTGAATGTAATTTGAAAGTTCTGAGTTTGATTAAACAGATTCGCATAGAGTAAAATGTAGAGAATAGAATACGGAATTTTTGGTAAGGTAATAACTTTTCGTAATTAGAACCAAATTATAATTCTAATAACTCGAAATGAAAGCTTTATGTTCAGGAAAACGAGATATAGTCATGAAATAGTGGTTCAAATGTGCTAAATCTCACCTTATAACATCAAGTTTCGTAATCAGCAGTGCAAAATTATCATGAGACAATCATTCTTTTAGTTAACAAGTTTTAATGAAATTGCTACTTCTCATGAAAGCGAGTCAAAATATCATAAAAGGGGCTCCAGAGTATAAAATTTCGCTTTAGAACATCCATTTTTGTAATTAAGAGCCCAAAATTAGCAAAACTATTATTTAATCCGTTTTGATATGAAAGTAAAATTTCCACCAAAACCAGCCATTTCGTGGGATTGAGGCGAAACTCCCCCCATAACAACGATTTTCATAATCAGCGCATAAAAATTGGCCAGAAAAAGTTGGTCTGGTAAAGTCCCTTGATGGGTGACGATCCCCCCCCCCCTTCCTCGCCTGAACTAAACCCACAATAGTGAAATATGTACCACAAACAAAAACATTTAAGGTAATTTTTTGACACCCACTTTGCCGAAAAAAATTTCAATTCTTTGATAAAGGGTAACACCAAGCCACGTGTTTAACTGCATCTCGCATTGCCGAAAATGAACTAGCAAACATTTTTCCAATGATGGATTTATCAGGTTTACAGAAATTGAATTAATTTTGCTTTAAATGGCTGTTGTATTTGAGTGGGCGTGTTTTGGCCCGTGTTGATGCATGCCATGACCATCCGATAGTGTTGTCCGTTGATGTGTCTCAACAGTACAATTCGTTAGGTTGGATATCAGAGACATGACCGTTGTTGGACTTTTCAAATATTTTTGTAAAATTACTTTTTGCCTCTTCTTCGTTACTTGCTTACTTGCCACATTTGAATTCTATTTTCGTATTTTCTCACATTGAAGAGAATAATTTTTGATTTCACAATTTTATTTGTTATTCTTTTTTCTCAACAATCTTCTCTCCCTGACAGTTTCTTTACCGCTGAGAAAGGGCACAGTTCGATGTCTTTCGTTAATTTTCCAACTGTCATTCTATTCAATAGAATTGCTTTTAATATAAAAATCAAGACAATTTTATTTTGTGTTAATTTTTGCGTTTTTACAAGACAAACATGGATATTTCAGTAATCGTCAATATTCAATACTGAGAATTCCAATTTTTTTTCTTCAAATTGTCTTTTCAAAATCTTAGTTTTCTCATGAAATTGCACATGACTTCATGTTGTTAAATTTAGGAATGAATGGTCAAGTAAAGGCTGCGTTGTTGTCAGCTTTAATACGACACACACTACATGTGAATGCAATCATTTAACTATTTATGGAGTCTTGGTAGACACGTCAAAACCACAGGTAAGCCAAATATACACAGCAATTTAGTTATTCACAAAAGCACACAAATTATATCAAAATATTAAAAAATTTTCAATTGATGATGTACAATTACAATTATCGTTTCTAAAAACCACTTTTAGAATAAACCGTCTTTCTAGAACTGATTGTAATTTAATTTTTTACATTAGCTTGTTTGTTTGAGATTGTAAAAGATTGTTTGTACAATATTTGGCTTTGGTCAACGAAAAGAATGTGTTTCTGGCTAACGAAAAGTCTTGTTAGCGAAAAGAATGTTTTTAATTGTTATTTAAACTAATAAGAGATAAAACACATTGCTAAATTTAAAATATTTGGAACTATTTTTCAAGCCTGTCTCCGGTGTCTTCAATATTTATTCAATTATCTTATTCTACTCGATGAAGGCTGCATAATTACGCACACATATTTTTTAATATGTATCATCTTGAAAACATTGAATTTCCTTAATTATGTAACCACATATTTATGCACATTTGTACGTACAAATTCTGTAATTTGTTCTTTAATTTTGTACTATAACTTTGTTCTGTAATTTTATTTTGCAATTTAGTGCCTTTCCCCAATTTTGACCTCTTGATTTTATTGCGTTCTAAAAGTTTGGCAAATTGAAATGTTTCTGGAAAGCACCAATTTTGGCGACGTTAATGATAAAATAAAATTGGTAAAAAAAAAAAATGTCTAAGTTAGCCTTTTATTTTATTTTAGATGTCACTTTTGTAAATCACTTTTGTAAATTTTTATGTATAAAAATTTACAAAAGACAAAAAAAAGTTCTCAATCAACGATACCACCGTGAGCATGTTAATATATTATTACCCCGTGGTCTTTGTGCCAATCTACTCAGCCAAGCCCAAATAAGTGTTGCTCTTCAAGGTTGGGTAATATGAAGGCAATAATAGAAAGCACCAAACAAGTGAATAAAATCAATATGCAGAAATGTACACCATTATTCGCGACTTTTTTCTAGAAGTATATATTGATAATAATATATATTAAAGTCTTAACATAGAGGAATTATAATCACATTTCACTAAAATGATCATACACGTGTACGTAGTTCATCGCTTTTAATGATTGGGGAAAAAATTTGGACTTGCAATCTGGACCAAAACATAGTAGGGCAATTTTTGGAAAAAAGTTCCCTTTTTGTAAACACGTGGTTGCTAATTGGTCCCTATTGTTTACGCTAGTTATAATTTTCGATTAAAATTTATTTAATCAGGTTACTCAAAGTTGGGCTTTCAGTGCTGCAAGTTTCAATTTTGTGTCTTATACAGATTTGACGCTAGATATAGGGGCTCCAAACCCTCTCTCTTTGTGTTATTCTGTACCTGTCTTGACCCCGTGTAAAATAGTGATAAACTAAACACAATTTTGAGCGAAAACAGGACCTCCATGAAAACGTCCCCAAGTGCCCTAAGGATCTCATAAAGGCCCCACGTCAAGGAAAATCATAAGAGTTATAAAGTTGATGTAAACATTATTATGATTAAGATTGAATTATTGTGACAAGCAGGATTAATTACATTTGAAAGGTCCTCGCCGTTCACATCCATGGTTCATCATCAAGCCCACTTGAAAGGTTCAAGTGAAAACAGATTGCCTAAGGTCAGATCAAAGTTAGCGCATGCTTAGAAAATGCATGCAAGTAGATAACTGTAAGTAGATGTAATGGAAGGAGCCGTCAAAACTCTTTAAACCACCAATGCTGTAGGCAATGCTATAGGACTATCTCTTGTTAAATATAAAAACTACCAAACCTAAACGGAATGTCAATTTACACTTAACAACATCGCAATTTACAAACATCACAATCTTTCGATCCTTTTTAAGAAAACAACTTTTGAAAAATGCCTTATCAAATGCGAAATAAATCTAACGTACCCCCAGTGCCTCATAAAAAAGAAATTAAAAAAAGGAAAAAATTGCAAACTACTGGGTCCTTATAAAGATAGACACAGACGCACAAATCGAGGAAGAAAAAAATCTTACCATCTTTTCTCTAATAGTATATGATTTAATATACCAGTCCTCTACGTTTTGTTACTCTTAGTACACTGTGATACGAAAATAGGCTTAAAATTCTATGCTATTCCTGTCCATAAATATTTTAAAATGTTATGCTATTCTTGTCCATAATAATTACGAATTCGCAACTATATGAAATGGAACGGATGTACACAAGGAAACTCAAAAGTGTTTGTACCCCTATTTGGACAATGTAAAATTATTAACCCTATTTCGACAGGATAGAAATTTATTTATCTGACCAAGGGATGTATTTTTTCTCACATATTTTTCTCACATAATTGTACGCCATTAACATATTGGTCATAGACTCATTTGAAATAAAATTATTTCCTATCCACTGATGGTAATACCAGGCTTATGAGAGGTTCAAAGCAAAACGAAAAAAGGTTATGCTAGTTTTAGCGATATTCCCCATAACCTCTTTCCAAATAGTACATCTGTTGGTCTTGTGATTGAACAGTAGGCTTAAGATTTTACAGCAAGTTGTAGCAAATTAAATTTTTAGGAAATTTCAAGAAGTTTTAGGATGACAAATGCTTTTGAGTTATTAGATAAAGTTCAACTGTGGAGCCAAAAAACGCTCCCTGTCCAAATAGGGTTAATGTAAAAAGAAATCAATCGCAAATCCCGAATTTTGCTGAATTAAATTTTTATTTCAACTCATTCTCAATGTCAGAATAATAAACAAAATCTTTCTTTTATAGTTTTGAGAAACAGAAGATTAGTACAAAATCTGTATTTATTGATCTTTAATCATCTGAACGTCTATTGAACGTTAAAGCATTATTTCAAGTTAAGGAAAATTTCATTTATCAGTAATATCATTTAGAGTTACGTATATTTGCCATAAAAAAATGCTTGAGTTGTGTATCAACTGATAGCCATTTCTTTTAAAATGTTTATATAAAATATTTTTAGAGTCAATTGTCTCAGGATATTGCCAGCACGTCATCTGAGGAACGACCATTGCCATCTTCTCCAGAAGGGACTCATCTGAAAGTTCCTCCTGTAATTGGTCCAGCTTCTTCGCAACCACCAATCTCCGTAATAGCACCAGTGCCTTCTTCAAAGGCAACTCCTTCCCCATCATCTAAAACAACTACGGTGAAATCATCAGACATATCCTCGGGAAGCAAAAATAGGACGTTGCTGTGGATTTTGATCATATTGATTATTGTGATTGTTATATTGCTGATATGTCTTTGTTGCTTGTTTTGCTGGTTGCGAAGGTAAGTTTGAACAATTTTTATTTGTTAAAGGTTAATGTAGGTTGCAATTTGTGCAGCTTGTGAAATATACCTTTTGAGTAAAAGCTTGAAATGATCTATAACATGCACCATTTTACTGCTACTTATGAGCAAGTTCATTTGATATACTATTTATACATTTTTTCCGAGGTCAGCAAAATGTTACATTTATGACGTCATTCACACTTATTACGTCATTGCTCAGAGTAATAAGTGTAAAATACAAACAAAATATTTAATAGGCTTTATCTTCACCCAGTACAGAACGAAATCAAAATAGCCCAGTACAAATAGGGTTGAGAGATAGGGAATGAAGAAATGAAATAGAAAAACTCACAATTGTTTAACAGGGCGGACGAAATT
>JAYJMH010078296.1:0-10394 GCA_036873815.1 Phacellophora camtschatica | reverse complement strand
GGCTTAACGGGTACTGCACAAAATTGATCAAGCCTTCTCCCTGCTCCATCTGAAATAGCCAAAGAGAACAGTTTTTTGACGGAATTTTTTTAAAGGGTTTTTCTTTAAACTGTTTGAGATCAAATAAGGGCACTTATTAAAAAAAGGCACTTTGGTTAATTTTTCCAAAATTAAAAAGGGCACTTTTGCTAATTTCTTCAACATTAGAAAACGCACTTTCAAAATTCGTGATTATAGACGGGCATTTTTCAACTTTATCGGAGTAAAGAAGGGCATTTTTTCAATTTTTCATGCGAAAATTCACAGTTTTCTTTTTCCATGTTTGCAAAAAAGTGGGAGGGGGCACGTGCCCTTAGTTTTCCCCCGGTTCCCACGTCTCTACCTGACAAAATCTTATAATGACAATGAAATTAGTCGCCAGATGCCCGGAAAGAGGAACTGTGTTTCGATGACCGTTTCTGGTAAAAAAGAAAAGGTGCAGAAAAGACTCATTTTGTGTAACAGAGATCAGAAATTCAAGGAGGAGAAGGATATTAAAATTGGATTTTCAAAGTTTGCAGCGTTGAGACCATAGAATGTAGTTCTGTCAGGTGGTGTTGGAACTCACAGTGTATGCGTTTGCACTATACACCAGAATGTGAAATTGATGATCGAGAATTCAAAGATATCGATTCTACCAGAATTCGAGAGCATATCTTGTGTAGGTTATAAAAGATAAATTACGTTCATTTGCTGTCAAGATTGACCGGCAATCCACCACTGCTATGTTGTTTACTGGGTTCTTGCACCACATGTGGGAAAACACAACGCCTGACAGAAGAACTTGCCGAGATAACGTACAAGCCCTGGGTCAGCATTGACCGTACTAGCCTTGAAACAATAACCAAGCCAACTAGTGACTTCACAGCCAGCCTCATCAACAATCTTACACGGCTTCAAAGGCATGCGTTTATAGCACAGCAGCAGTCTTCCTTTATGAAAGAAACTAAAGAATGACAGCCAAGCAACGGTTCATTCTTTTGCCATTTATTATAAGTCATCAGGGGAAGAAGCAGAGACAGTTAAGCATATAAGTTATGTAATTATTTCGGACTGTTTGACACATGACACAGTTGCAGTGCACACATTCCAACGAAAATTGAATAAGTATTTAAAAGGTTCCATTCCCTGCCTTAACAGGGTAATACACTTTTCTGATGGAGCTGCTCCTCAGTATAAAAACAGAACAAATTTTCTGAATTTAACGTCATTCATTCCTTCCAAAAGAAAGTTCCACGGCAAAACTAATAACAAAGGAATACTCCTGGGCCAATGATGAAAAGCAAGTTTCAGTTGTGCTGGTTGTGCGTTTTGATTATTTCTCGGAATGACACTCTCACCAATGTGAATCCTGCAACTGCTACAGGACATACATATAGATTGCCAGAGAAGGAAACTGGGAAATGGTGGCTGGCTTATGTCATCCTACAGACGAGAGAAAGCAATGAAGTGAAGGCTAAATGTTTGCACCCTTCTGGTCCTGCTGCAACTGCTACAGGACATACATATAGATTGCCAGAGAAGGAGATGGGAAATGGTGGCTGGCTTATGTCATTCTACAGACAAGAGAAAACAATGAAGTGAAGGTTTAATTTTTGCACCCTTCTGGTCCTGCTGCCTCCTTTACATATCCACGTAGAGATGACGTTTTGATTGTTGCTCGGGATGACATTCTCAACAATGTGAATCCTGCAACTGCTACAGGACATACATATAGATTGCCAGAGAAGGAGACTGATCTATTGGCCAGAATGTAGAGAGTGGAATTGATTTTGTGTCGTTTTTTATGACTTACGTTTAAAATTTTGAAATAAATAAGTTTAAAATATTTTAGCATTTTGAGAAGCATAAATGGTTTGTATCTTTAAAAAATCTAGTTTTAGTTTCAGAAATTTAAGACTCTCAAATTAAGTGAAATAAATTGTATTGTTCTGTTTACTGATAGTAGTTGTATTTTAAAGCAAGAACACAAAGATCCTGTTCATTCTCATCTCTGGAAAGATTTATTTTCACCTTGCCAATTCGTCATCCTCTAAAGTTTTTATAACAGCTTTGCATTGTATTTCAGATCAGATACATGCATATTTCCCCCACTTAACATAAGTAATTAGACAGATCCTAAAAAGTTGACCAAAATCCAAAAGGGTTCTTTGTTTTTTTAAATCATTATTGGAAAAAATATTAGACATGGCTATACGAATGGTGCTAGAAAGCTCTTTCAAATGAGCTATTACCCACCCATATAGCTTATGAAATGACGTAGCTATGTCACTTTGACGCTTTGAATATCTTAAGAATGGGGTGTCCTACATAGCTAAAAATTTGCAAATTTTCTTATCTCATCACTAGTAATATGTTTAAGAAGTTTCAATGAGATCTGAGTACTTTGGATTTTATGCCTGTGTTGACTTGGTATGGAATAAACCTAATAATATTGGTGTAAAATTAGAGTTGGTGTTGAGTTAGTGTAAAATCGTACTTTCAAGTTTGAGTCGGTCTGTCAGAATAAAAATGCTTAAGGTTTTTTGAAAAATACTTAAATTGCAATAGTTTTGAGGCCAAAAGGACATTCTTCAGTAAAATTTCAGCAACCAACTTTTACACCTGACTCTAAAACTCGGGATTTTTTAGTTCCGAGGTCAGTCGGTCGGTTTACACTCAACCAAGCATATTTGTGAAATCCGTCTAATTTTTTTATGCCACTAAAAAAATAAAAATTTACTATTCAAAAAAATTGAAACAAAAATGGGATAAGAAAATACACAACATTTCTTAAGAAAAAAATAAATAAGAAATAAATCCATGAATACGTTATAAAAACCACACACCTTGGGATAGCACCAGAAGATCAAAATGACCATAAGGCAACCAGCAAACAAAGGAATTTGGCAAATTTTTGACCGATCAACAAATGCCATTCCATTTCATTAATTACTCTACTGGTTTTCTTGAAAATGGTGTCAAATGGTAGAAAACATGTTTTAAATTCATAATAGATACTTTTTAGAAATTTTCAGTTTCTATTTTAAGAGCAATTATATTTAAAATACATTTTTGTAATATGAGCTCATTTTCCCCCTCAGCTTATTTGCAGCAGGTTATCTTGACTCAAAATGAATGAAACAAAGAGATAAAGCATATGTTCTACAATATTTTCATATTTCACACTTTAATTCTAACAATGACGTGATGATTGTGAATAACGTCATAGATATTAAATTTTGCTGATACTCCTCAGTAGCAATCGAATGGTGCATGTTGTAGATAATTCTAACCTATGAGTCAAAAGATATATTAAGTTTTAAGCGTTTCTCTATTCCACTCAAGACCACTTTCCAAATTTGGTGTTATGATGGTCACATGATCGATTTCAAAACAATCAAAAATTTGATTGCCTGTTAAATTTTACTGTAATTCTGTAAATTTGGTCGTAATACCTTGTGCCGTTTTAAAGCAGTGTAGAAGAATTTGGTAGGGGGGCAAAAATCTCCCTCCCCTGTTCACAATTATTTTATGTTGTTTTAATTTTTTTGTCTTTGGGTTTTTAGAATGAGATATGTTTCTTTTGTTCTCCAAACAATGATGACCAATGCTCATCGGACATTGATTGGTGTTTTAATATTCTAATTTGACTTAACAATGTTTTGGACCATGTTTGTTGAATTGGAATCATTGTCCAACTTGTTTGAATTATCCATTATTCCTTTGACCATGTTATTATCAAATGTTTTGTAATCAAGAAATTGAGACTGGGTGGGAGTGTATTAGGATCAAATTTTGACAGCAGATTGGACACAGCAAATAATGTGCCAGTGTATTTTTACGTAAGGAGACTGAAGTACATAGTGATGTGGCTCTCAAAGGCAAACCCAGATCAGTCGCTCCCTCGAATGTTGTAACAATTCTTCTGTATGTTATTAACAGTTCAGAATGATCAGATAATAATAATAATAATAATAATAATAGTTGATTTTTATAATGCGCCCCTATATTGTACAATATTCTGCAGCGCATATGGATGATATTGACAGTGCTTTGTTGTGACATGTGTTCAAACAATTGCTTATAATCTTTTTTTTAAATTATTTCTCATAACACAATATCTACTGATACATGGTCGAACTATAGTCTACTCCGCTCTAATATAAAATAACATTATGATCACAAAATAATGATAACAAGCATGTAACGAAAGCAAAATAAAAAGTTTACAAAACCAAAGTCAACAATCAACTATGAGCAATACGTTTTTCAAAAATGTCAAAAAGATAATTAGAGAATAAATATAGGTAGTTTGGATCTTCGTTTGTAAAAAGTAAAAAGGTTAGTTGTTGAAGTTTAGTTAGGATTTTTGTAAAATTTGGGTACATTCTGTCAATTTCGCTGAGAAACACGTTTCTTTCAGATTCAAACGATTGCAGGAGAGTATGAAATGTAATTCGTCTTAAATTTCATTTTTTCGTTCGGAACAGTTATCTGAAAATTGGTTTCATGTGTCTTCTCTTTTCAATGACAAGACAGTGGTCACTGAGCCTCACTTTGAAATTATGCGCCTGTGTTTTCTATTTTGAAGGAAATATCGCATTTATGTCCTGTATAATATTTCTTTCGAGCTAGATTAGATGCTGGTTATCCATATAAATTTGAAGAGTTGTTGGAGTGTTTTTGTTACTGTTGATATTTTTTAACTACTACAAAAGTTTTTCCGGTGATATTTTCTTTCATTATTTGATTTTTCATGTTATCGGTATTAGTAGTAATACTTGTTACGTCTTAAATAGTTTTTTCCTATGCAAGTGCTTGGTATACTAGTGAGTTCGAGTTACATTCAGTTTTGATATGTTTAGGATGTTGAAATTTCTGGAATTTACTTGGATTTTTAATGGGTACTGACCAAGTACTCCTCTAACCAGTATGTTTGTTGTTGATCTGTTCACACCAAGGATACATTTTAGGTATTGGGTATGAACTTTTTCAATCGCAGTTCTATCCCAATCAGCAAAACTGGGTTTTTCTAAAGTGCCTCAGAATTCTGAGCCATATGAGAGGATGGGTGCTATTGTGCTGTCAAATAATTTTGATGCAGCTTGGATAGGTAAATATTTCATATTGACATGGATATTTACTGCAAATATAGCTTTTGTTGCCTTGCAACAATGAGTAAACAGCATGGATTGTAATTCCAAGCTATGTGATCTCAGTTACGTTATCTAATGGTGTGTCATCAATTAAGATTCAGTGCTTGTATTTAGTTTTATTATTATAAAATATAAATAAAATATGAAATAATATAAAAAAAGATATAAATAATTACCTTTGAGTTTGTTTTTTTGTGAAAATGTGCGTAAAATATGAGAAACATCGATGTAAGTTTAGTCATAACACAGCTTCGATGGATGAAAAACACCCCCACTTTATTCAAAAAAGTTGACTGATGCTTCAAAACGTGCAAGGAATTGTCACTCAACAGTCGGCATCTTTCATGTCTACACTATTTTATTCCTCACCAGCATGATCATATTAATCTTGCGGAAACGGCGCAACGCTGCAATGAATGGGATTTTCTTATCTAATGGCAAACCTGATGCAAAATCTGATGGACTTGTTACACTATTAAATATTTCATTAGATATTATTTCCCGTTTTAGATGTTCTATTTGCGGAATGTCTAATGGAATGTCTAATAGTGTAACAGGGCCTTATGAGGGATATTACTGCAGAACGTTTGTTAGTTACAGCAATACATTGTAAAGATTTTATGTTGATGAGGGATATGACCGCAAAACGTTTTTTAGTTACAGCGAAAATAAAACGTTCTTGGGATGAAGGTGTTTTTAGCTAGGGTGTTTGCAGTGCTCATTTTTAGCTAGGGTATATAATTGTATATATTTCTAATTTTATATAATATTTTATGATTTGTATCAACGCGTTGATTTGATCTGAAATTGACAATCTACATATATATACCTTGAGTAATATTCCTTTCAAAATATTTTATTGCAGCGAAAGTGTGAAAATTGTCGGGCTATCTTCTGTGAAAGGTGTTTTTCCAAGACATCGAAGATGGTCCTGAGAGAAGAAATGACTCTGAGAAATTGTTTGAAATGTAACATCTTTGGATTATCAGCATTTCGGAGAGAAGAACTTCTTCTTTTGGGTACACAAGATTTGATGCATTTTCTTACTTCTAAAAACATTTCGCCCGACAATTGCAGAGAAAGACACCATCTCGTCGACCAAATCATGATTTTTGCCGAGGAAAGTGGTTTGAAATCTATGACTGACATCAGAATGGAGGAAAACAGACGGGAAGAGGTTGAAAAATTACGGTTGGCTGCTCAGCGGAGAAATGAAGACGAGACAAGGAGACGACAGGAAGAGAATGTTGTGTTTAGAGCAACAGTTAGTCAAAATAATTTGGTGAGTTTGGGAAAATTTGGTTGTATAATAGACGTGGTAATAGTGTTCAGAGATGTTTTTAAAAATGATTTCAAACAAACATTTATTTTGAAATTTAAGAATATTGGTTGTTTGTCATTAAATTTGAAATATTTTTGTTTTTTCTCATGTTTCTTGTTTGCAATGCTTTCCTGTCTGTGTGGTAAATTTCACTAAGGCAATTGTAATTTTGATAAAACCTCAAGAAGTTGCCAGCAGTGTGCTTACTACTTGCTTACCCTTCTCAAGTAGAGACACCATTTTGGTCTCTTGGAGGTTATTGCAATTTTATTAGTTTTATTATATTAGTTTTATTATATTATTATAATATCATTTTAATTAAATTTATTAAGCAGAAAATTTCCATGCTGTAACACGGACACTTTGCTTTGGTTTACCTCTCCATGAGATTTAATAAAAATTACGTGCCTTGATGCAAGAGAGCTTTCACGCAGACAGGAAACCATCATGAACAAAAATTATGACTTCAAATTTAATTGTATTCGTATTGTCTGCTGAAACTGGAATGTTCTGCCATGCCACAACCAAGCTTTAAAAACATTTATCATTCAAATAGATATTTCCCTACTGTTTCCAATTCAAAAGCAGACTTAAAAAATTGCTAATGTTTCTGAAATCTAAATTGCAATCGAACGCATTCGCAGAGGAAGTATTGCATGCTATGAATTCAAAAGCACAAAGAAAAATTTTCATTCATTTTCTTTGTTGGACTAATGTGAATTTTTCACAGACTAATTGATGATCTTGGGGGTTAAGGATTATTGTGTCATCATCATGCTGGGTAACTCTAACGTCAAATAACTAAAACGACCGAACCCTACATAACAATTTAATGTAGATTTGTAAGAGAAATAACAAAAATAGTGATTTTATTTAGCAGCAAAAGTGATTTGGATAAAAATTTATAAAAATCAGCTGTCAGAATGCCCACAATGCATTTTAGGGGGAAGCTAAAAGTGATGGAAAGCTATATGCATGCTGGACCCCATTGTAGGGATCCCGCACTTATTGCATATTGCAAGGATCTTGTATTATATTATTAAGTATTTTCATTTAAAGAGGATGAACCGACATAAATCCAGCTCATCCAAAAGTAACTTCAAATTATATTCAAATTGCACAGCAATTGAACAATTAACCCCATTGAGTGTCCAATGACAGGAGCTTTTAAATTTCTGTAGCTACCTATTTATAGATGCAGCATAACGCCACTTTTAGATTTGATAATTTTATGTTATCAGCATTGCTTTTTCAAATATGCTTTGAGCAACATACTTTAGTTAATTGTTAATGTGTTTATGATAATGGTTATGAAACAACTTTGCGTTCTAGCCTGGAACACCATTTGATTCCCGTCAACCAAATTTAGCACGAAAATGGAAATCTATCGAAGAAATTGCGTCTCTTGGTGATATTGACTCATTAAGTGTTATTGAGTTGAAAAAAATTTTGACCGTCAATTTTGTGAACTACAAAGGATGCTTTGAGAAGATAGAATTGATTGACAGGGTGAAAAGGCTTTGGAATTCACAGAATCTCGTTAAACAAGGTGGGCTACACTATACATCACAACATATGTTGTTTGTATTCAAAAGTTTTTAATAAAAACAAAATGCTTTTGTGGGAAGACCAATTATTAAGATATTTTACATTCCAGCAACAGATTAAAAATGAAGAAATTTGATACTTTCATCAATTAATTGTTAAGGTATTATTTAATTGTCAAATCAATGACGGTGTTTACAGAATGGGGCATATTTCTCTTTTTTAGCGAAACCAAAAGGAAGCACTACACAGGATGATGAAGTTTATGATGAAGACCTTTGTAAAATTTGTATGGATTTGAAGATTGATTGCGTCTTGCTGGACTGCGGACATCTTGTATCGTGTACGAAATGTGGCCGTCGTCTTGCTGAATGTCCAATATGTCGACAGATGGTGGTGCGTGTTGTTCATGTTTTCAAAGCATAACTAATTTAGTTAACCACAATTTTTGTTTTACTAACAAAGGTGGTCAGTAACCAATAGGTTTGCCTGGATGTTTTATAGATTTGTTTGCAAGAAACGATATCTCGTTGTTTTTTAATCTGCTATTTTTATAATATGCATATTAATCTCCAATACATTTTAATTTGAACATTTTGAATTTAATGAAATGGGCCATGTAAAATATATTTAAAATATCAAAGAAACTTGCTGCATGTTTCGTTAAAATAAAAAACAATGGCCGGTGATTGGCCTGCATGACAACAGATGTTTAGAAAACGCATACGTTTAATTCAAACCCAGAACTTATTTGAAACCATGATTTTTAGCCATAGAAATGAAAGTTGACAGGGCAGCTTCAATTATAAGATTAACACAACTCATGTTTTAACTATTCTACCTACATACCATTTTGTTGGGCTTTGAGAAATGCGACAGAGGAGGATAAAGTTTACCGGAAAGTCGGATTACCATGAGCAACTCAGAATCTTTGGGAAAACCTTCGAATACTTGGCCGTAGTACAGAAGAATTTTCAGAGTTGATCGTGAGGAAAAGTGCCACGAATGTGCACTTCCTGTCAAACATTTCCTTTACAATTAAAACGTTTTATTTATTTAATATGTCCAGAATTGATCGTTGTAGTCAGTAAAACGTAAATACCGATTGTCCACGAGTGCTTAGTTAAATCTAACTCCTAAATTAATTAATGACCATAATAAACGTAAATGTAGTGTGATTACTTCAGACCCACCTTTACTGCACGCCACCACCCTCACACCGCTCAAAGTATATCTGATAGACTTTAAGACAAAAAGCTGACACGCTCCGCCAGAAAAATGGCGGAGCCAATTAAATTACAGAAGTGGACATCAGAGAGAAATCTGTCGTTCTGATTGGATGGGAGCAACCATCAACGTTTAAATGAAATGAAATGAAAAATTTTCCATTCTGTTTTCCATCTTTTCTTGCTCTGTTTTGCACAGAAGAGCGGGAGGGAATTTCTGCAGAAAACGGCAAATATTGCAAATGTTGAAGCGAAGCATAAAATTCAGTTGAGGACTTTCACATCCAGAATGGAGTTTACCTTAATATTATTGAGAACAAAGATGTTTTTGTCAACTGGTTTGGGTAAACGAAAAAGTCGTGCAAACGGATACCAATGAGACTACCTGACAAAGGAAATAACAACAAAAACTGATAGAGAGAAAATAACAAAAAAAACTGATAATACACTCTCGTATTAAAAGTAATCGAACGGTTGAAAACTGGCAGCGGCTTCCCGCCCTTCTACGAAAACTACAATCAATTTTTTGTTCTGCCGACATATAATGTTACCAACTATGCTTGAAAAACATTCCTCTTTTCAAACTGTTGACGTTGCTTTTAAAAAGAAATATATATGTTCAGTTTTACACCACTTTTCTTCATGAAACTGCGAAGAGGCTCAAAAAGGTTGCGAGCAAGAAGGCTAAAAATCCTCATAAATTGAGGGAGATGAAACCCTTCCAGTGAATGGAACTTCGCGAAATGTTAATCTGAGCAATTGAGGACATTGAGCAATTACATTTTGCAAGAAGAACAAAAAACAAACATCATTTCTGGGCGAATTGTGGAGATAAGCAGTAAGCACTGTGGAAAAGACTTTTGCACCTGACGTGGTGAGTAACTTTTCATGTTGATTTTACACAAATTTGTATCGCTTTTTTGAAAAAGTGAAAATTGCTTTTCTCCAACTTTCAACTTTAATTAGGTTAATTAGAGATTGTTACGTCATGGAAATTTTCGATCAGTTTCAACAAACTCAAATATGCGATATTTTCTTTTTGCCTTTGAGGCCCCGTTTCCACTGACCCGGGTAAATATAAAAACGGATAAAAAAATATCCGTTTTGCAGTGGATCAGTGGGAAC
>JAYJMH010078285.1:0-10394 GCA_036873815.1 Phacellophora camtschatica | reverse complement strand
ACTAACTAACTAACTAACTAACTAACTAACTAACTAACTAACTAACTAACTAACTAACTAACTAACTAACTAACTAAATCCCTATAAAAATTGAGCAGTTAATGATAAATTCACAGATTGACTAAGTTTTGTATGAGGAATCAGAATTTCAAGCCTAAAATCTCAAAAGTAAACAAACCAATTACATACCACATGGAAGAACAATAACCCCAGATCTTGCTCTACCATTTCCGAACATCTTTCGTAAACTTTTTTCCTTCACGATGAATAAAATAAAGAACCATTTTTTAAGAAAATTCCTTCCTTAGAAAATCACAAATTCATAAATAAAGTCAGCAAACACGAACCAGCACAGCAAAAAAATATCTTCGAAATTAAAAAAACGCGGAACATCTTTGGCGAGCTACTAAAAATCGTGTACTGCACGGATCACAGTGATTAAAGTTGATATTCACGTCAAAAAGGCTAAACTAGTTAAAATTAATTTTTGGCGATTTTTTTTCTTCCGCTTGTTCTTTTGTTATAAGCGATTTTCAAAAAATTGTCCATTTCACAAAATCTCGAAAACACTGAAAAACGTTGATCAAATTTCAAAAGCTTGAGAGCACACGGACATTCATGTTTTTGAATGTTTTCGAGCTTCGATGAGAATGACAATGTTTTGAAAATCTAGTTTTGTCTTTTGGACGTGAATATCAACTTTAATCACTGTAATCCGTGCAGTACATGATTTTTGCTAGCTCGTCAAAGATGTTCCGCGTTTTTTGGCGCACCCGGTACAACTCAAAACTCATGACACTTTTTCATCTAGGAGCCTGAAACGCTTCAATAGCAAAACACGTTGTTTTTACTGAAAAAGAATTTAAAATATGGATGACATTTTTGATAATCGAGATCACAAATTACTCGCATGTTATCAAGCTGTTTAATAGACCAAGTGTTTACGAAAAGTTTCATATTCACGTTTTTGCATAATATTTGCAAAACCCGTGTAAGGTTTTTTTTGGGACACCCAGTATAGCTTTTTATTCTGTACAATATACACCCAGTTTTTGTTAATGTTTATGTTGAAAAAAAGAATTCATGGTAAAACCGAACTTTTTCCATATACAATTAAGAAACTCTAAAGAAACTTTTACTAATGAAACTTGGTCAAAAATTAAGAAACTAGAGCCTAAGCCAGGTTTCCTATAAAAAACGTGTATAATAAACATTTGTTGACAACTTTATTTAGCTTTCATTGACAATTTTTAATATAATATGTGTGTAATAAATACAAAAATTAAATTAAAATAAAGTATAAATACCTGGTAGGGCCGAAGAAGGGTGGTTGGTTTAAGATCAATGCTAAAAAATAAAATAAAGTGAGGAAAATAAATCTTACTTACAAAAACTGTTTGTTTTTGTTTACATCAACTCATATTTATTTAAAAACAAACTGATATTTTTAAACACTAAGTCTTGAACAAAATTTCAGCTATTTAAATCAGGGCTGCGAGAACTTGAGTGTTTAATTTGAGTCTTTCCACACATCCTTCTTGTAAATAAGATATTATTGGAGTTCTGATGATGGAGCATGGATTGTTCCGAAACGTCAATAAATATTAACATGGATCAGTCTTTTACTTTTTTATTAAATTTAGGTATTCATCCTGGAATGGTCTCTTTCTTTTTACGTTTGGTCAAAAGCAGTTATGAAATTATGAAATGTTTTCTCGGACAACTTCTGCGTGAAATAGAAAAAGAATGTCCGGTTCTTCGTTGTTATGCTCACCCTCAGGTTGATTAAAATTCTATTTTCTGCCAATCCGTCAATATCTATGATTTTGTTAACTTGCAAATAATGTTTCCCAAAACTGTTTAATGGTGTAATATTTTGCTTAGATGGAAGTAATATTATCAAGTAGATACTGGTTCGGCTTTTCCTGCAAATAACGCTCCCAGGTTCTCGTATTTCTGGAAATGATGTTTCCAGGTTCGAATTTTCCTGTAAACAATGTCTCCAGGCTCCAGTGTTTCTGGAAATATTTTTTCCAGGTACCGGTATTGGAAACAATGTTCACAAGTTCCGATATTTCTGGGAACGATGCTCCCAAGTTCAGATAATGTTTGCAGCTCTGAATAAGAGAGTAAATTTACTTGGCTCACAAAATTACTCATCCTAGCAGTTCATAATTCTTGTAAATAATATAACATGCACAACATAACCAAAATAAAACTCATATAAATATTTCTTTAATTCATATTAATTTTTAATATAAAGTGACAGTACTAGACACAAATGTAAGATCTAAAACAGACGTCGTGCCAAACTCGTGCCGTGCTAAAAAACAAAACAAAACAAAATACTTACTTGATATCTGCATTGGCTGTGTCATTTTTAAAGTCATATTCAGCAAGCAGTGGATAATCCAACTCAATGCATCTGAAATAAGAAGAACGGTTTCGATGAACATACATTCATTACACACTATTTTTGTAAGAAACTTCGACAGCACTTCAGTACTGAAAGTTTGTTATTTTCACAAGTCGAGTACTGAACGTTTCCAAAACGTTTCTTGAGCACTAAAATGATGACAATGATAGCAGAAATACCCTTTCACATTCTAAACTCAGGAAAACGCCCTGTCGCACTTACATGTAACTATAATTAGTATTTCAGGTAAAAATAAGTCAGTTTCCCTTCACTTCCTACGAATACGAAATTACGAAGAGAAGTGAGAATTATAAAGTTTCTTATCCAGGCTGAGTACTGTAAGTTTCTTAACTTCTTAACAACTTCAGTACATACAGGTTTCGTACAAACTGGCTTCATATAAACAAATCTGTGTATTGGTAAACTAAAATCTATAATATCTTAACTTCAATAGGTCCCATGCACGCGTGTCAGTAACTTCCATCAAATCAATTCTTGGTATATCTACACTAGACATCATTTATGCTTTTACTTATAATTATCACTAAAATAAGATTTCAAATAACTGCAAGCTTCAGTTTCATTTATACTTGCTTCACATATCATCAGCTCTTAGTTTCAAGAAGTAATTCCAGAAAATTTGAGGTTACGACTAAATCGTATGTAATTGCAATATTTCGAAGATCTAAGAGTAACACCAAAATGTGAAGTGTAACAAAACCAGAATATTTAGTCGTACCTTTTCTGTAGTTCTTCAATTTTTTCTTGAGCAATTTCAAATGAAACTGTTTGGGTCTGTTAAAATAAGATGGAGTGTTTTGCCTTCCTCACTTAAAATAATACAAAATCCGAAACAGTTTTCAGAGAAACTAAAGAAAAGTATCATTGAAAAATAGTAATTGCAGTATACATTAATTCAACGTGAGTGAAATTCAAAATAGATATAATAACTAACCATACAACTAAAAAAGAAAATTTTGTTTTTGCTGTTGTTGTTTTATAATTTGTAATTTGCTATTATTGTAGTAATGTAGTATTGTAATTGCTTGCCGTTACTTTTTTCAAAAATTATAATTTAAAAATCCAAACTTGATAATCTCTGCTTCTCTTGGATCGCGTAGAATACAAGTACTTTAAAGATTTTACTTTGAAATGTAACTCGTGCATTTTATGAATAAAAGCGAATTGAATTGATGATCATGTATACAGTTGACATCCGCTATTTCAACTGCCCATTATCTTGAATATTCGCTATTCCGAATAAATTTTAATTTCCCCTTGCTGGGCTTTCTAATGAAGTACTGCCCATTAATTCGAAAATTCTCAATTTCTAACAGATTTCTACTTTCCGTAAGAGATAGAGATAGTGGGTGTCAATTGTATATACAAAAGACACTAAATACCAAAGTTTAAACAATAAATTCAAAATAAAATAAATTGTTCTTACCTCTTCCTCTGCATCATCATCATCATGGACAATCTTCTCAATGAAATCTGAAATATCCGATGGAATTTGTACCTCCGTTGCATTCTCCTGAAATATACACAAAACAAAATCAAATGTATATATAAAACACAGCGAATTCATTGGTTGGTCTCTTAATTTAAATAAATTCATTGGTAGAACAAACGCAAACTTCTCATGATGATCTTACACACCTTAAATCCTCGAATTAGCCCCCTCCTCAAATAAGCTCCCATCACCAAATTTCGTATTTCACATTTTATTCGGTGAATTCTGTTTCTATAAGTGCATGTTGTTTATTTTCATGTGTAGTTATCCCGCAGTTATCCCGCAGTTATTCCGCAGTATTTATAATTATGTAGCTAATCAACAGGAAAGTCCTACTTCGAATTAGCCCCCACCCAAAAAGGCTTGAAAACAATTAGCCCCAAAGGGCATGAAACAATAAAGTACTTTATCAAGTACTAATTAAACAAACTACCCGGTGACCCAAAAATGTATCTCTGTTTGCAAGGCTGTAGCTTGAACTCCGAGAGACTAAAAATCTCAAAATTTTACATAAAATGACGTCCACCGGGAAACCTTAGAGTTTGGGGGTATCATCCAATCCAGTCAACTGCTGCCACGTTTACCTGTCTATAACTTTTATTAAACTGTCTAAAATTTGTAGCCTGACGGATTGCAAACTACAGCCCTGCAAACGGAGGTATTTTTTTGTCTCAACTGGTACATGTTAAAAACCAAATGCTTTGATAAAAATTTGTAAGTAGACAATGTTTAATATTTTTGGGCTCAATATCTCATTCGAAATATTTTGCATATGTCGTTAAAAACATGAATCACCTAAAATCAAATACATACGTCACAAGGACAAAAGACACAACTTCACAGTTTTCACAATATGAAAGACTAAAATTTTATTCTAAACATCAATCACGAGGGTTAAGTTAGATCACTATTTTGCTTAAAAATGCCCCAAATGTTCATACCATATAAGCATTTTAAAGCAAAAATAATATTTGAAAAAAGGTTTTCTTCTATACTAAATTAGTTTCTATATGCAATATAATGAAAAATTGCAGAAAAATAGAAAAATGTCTAACATTGTCTTTTGAAGCTTCATCAGTCTGTTTTCCTTCATCTTCTGGTTTCTTAGCAACAGGCTTGTTCAACTTAAAAAAAAAAGATTGACGATTCACAAAACAAGCAAAATGAAATTACAATAAAATGGGGATTATTCAGCTGATTACATTATAAAATACAGTGCATCACGGTTATACAATGAAGTGAATCATGATTATAAAACGTAGTGCATCACGGTTGTAAAACGTAGTGCATCATGGTTATAAAAGGCAGTACATCTTGGTTGTAAAAGGCAGTACATCTTGGTTGTAAAATTTATGCTACGTTAGATCCTATTAAATTTACTTTCTAATTACAAGACTGGGTCTGATGGTATGTACCATTTTTAAACTTTTTCTATATTTTTCATATCATAATTTTATTTTTAACTTATGAAACTACAAACCTTCAACGCTGACTTGCTTTTAAATTTTGACGAAAAAAGAATGTCACTGTCCTCAACATCAAAGCGTTTCCTAAAAAAATTAATCAAAATCAAATTTCTTAACAAGTAAGGATAATGTCACCATTTAGTAATGTTTTACACCTTACACCACGAGTCATTACGATTTGCAGTGATTACATACTCATGCGCCATGATAAACTTCGACATCCATAGTTTCGACAAAAAATGCAATTGTAACAGCACAAATATACAATTAGGACTTGCACGTAAATATAAATTTCAAACAAATTTAAATGATTATTTCCATTTTTTTTCTTCAAAACTTCCCCATACGATAAGGCCACACATTTATTTAAGAAACAGATTTTTCAGATTGAGTGCTATTGTTTAAAAATATTTGTTGTTGTTTTCCTATTGTTCTTGTGAGAAAACGAGCCTAGAAGTAGTTTCTTATCATTGGTTGCCTGAATGCGGGGACTTACCTGTATTACAAATTTAAAACGATCTCTCTTTATATTTATGATAAGGATATGTAATAATTAACAAGATCAGATTTCATAACAATAGTGAAATCGACACACCAATTTCAAAGAGATTTGCTATTCAAGACAAAGCGAATTCTCTCAAGCAGAAAATCAAAAAATGGCTTTGTTTGTTTTGATTTTCTGCTTGAGAGAATTCGCTTTGTCTTCCATGGCTAATAGCTTTAAAATTGGCGTGTCGATTTCACTATTGTTACAAAATCTGCTCTTGTTTACGTAATTCATTTTAAAAATGAAATTAATTGAATCAAATGATCTACGTGCAAAATGTATATTATTATATCTCTGTCTAAAAAACAGAGACAATTCAAATGATTTTACTTTAATTTACCTAAAATAAAAACGTTTTCCAAAACAAATCTATAATAAATACCTGCACCCTTGAACAACAGTATCTTTTAAAAGCCGTTGAAGAACATCCTGGCCAAAAATAAAATGTTTTTATGAATCCTGAATTTCTAAATCCTAAACTTCTCAAAATTTTATAATAATCCTTGAATTTATGATGTAACTACACAGATTATGTCAAAAATATACAATAACTTTATTTTAGAAAAAACTGTAGGGGATACATTATTTGATTTTAATTTAATTCGATTTGAATTTAACTTGATCTGAAATTGATTTTACAATACTAATCGCAATAATTGTACAATAGACTATCCTTCCAGCAGTCAAATAGTTGTTCTTATACCAGATTAAAATAATCAAAAAAAGATAACTCACAGGAAAACTACTTTCGACATAATATCGGTTATGTTTCAGCAGCAATTTCACCTTCCCATAACTAAGAGTGCAAAGCTGCAAAAAAGCAATGCTGAATGAAAATCTTATGCAGGTTAAACTTGTACAACTTGCTTTTATGCACAGATATTAAAAAAATTATCTAAATTAACCATGAGCAATGGGGACACCTTTATTTTATTATATAAAAACCTCCTCCGCAGGGGTAAAAGAATCTTCCTTCGCAGAATTAAATATAAAAAAATATATTTTTCTTAATTTTGCGGAGGAATATCTGCGAGGAAAAAGAAGATTTTCGTATTATTTTCTTCAGATTGTTGCATTTTTGACTGTGAGAGAAATAGAATAAAAATAAAAGCAGTCAATAAGAAATGAGCAGCAGGCATAATAATATCACCAAAACTCTGGCCTTACAATCACAACGTGCATCTCAAATCTGAGGCCTTCGGGACAAGATATGAAAGCATCTTGCCTTTTTTTATTTTTGTAATGACATGTATTTTTTTACGAAAAAACTGGTTGGTCTGGTGGGATATATTTTAGGCCATTTTTGCTTCCAAACAAAAGTTTCTTAACTAGCTAGTTTCTTAATTTTGTATAATTTTTGTTAACATGGCTTCTAATGTCCTAGATACTGATAGACTTTAAAACAATCATTATAAAATATTATTAACATTAATTTATTTTTATTTATGTGATAATCCAAACAATAATAAACATGACCTGAGAAATCAAAAAGGCTTAGAATTTTTAATTCAAGTAGCACGGTTTCTTAATTTTTGAAAACGTAAGGCAGTTTATTATAAAAAAATATATGTTACACACCCCCACCCAGAAAATGGAACAGAAAGTGTGAAATCAAGATATCATTTCCACGACACATTTTGGAAGTGGTGGTGGTTTTTAAAAAAACCGTTTTTTAAAACGGACTGGAACTTAATCCTGTCACGTTATTCTGCCATGGATCTTCCTGTCTTCTCAGATTCATTGGTGTTTAAACAGCACCAGCTTTCCCAATTTCTTCCTGACATTATCTCCTTTCAATCTTGCTGTTGTTTCTTTGCCAAGATGGTACAACCTGATTTTGGAGTAGCACCGTGAGACTGTTTTGATTAGTCCAAACACATGGTTGTCAGTTATTGAACAGTCAAACATATGATTATTCAACTCCTGAAATACCTTGTGAGGGCCAATGGCTTCCAAAACAGCAACTGCGATTGTGTCAGGGATGCCTTTGCACTGTGGCAGTTTCCCTTGGCTGGCAGTCAACATTCGCTGAAAGCATCTTTCTGTCTCCTCACAAACTGTGACCACACTTTGAGTGGGCTTAAAAAGTCCACCTCGATCCTTGAATGTTAAAAACCTTGGCTTGACCGACAATGATCTTGACCCAAGAGCCTCATCACAAGTTCTGCATCTGGTCATTTTCTTTGTCATTTTGGCAACATAACCAGCAATGTAGGAGATAGCAGCTTTCTTGTATGTAGACAAAACAGAAAAATTTGGAACATCACCATAATCATGATCAGATTGAATTGGCTGTCGTTCTTTTAAATCATACTTTCTCATGATGTTTGCATTTGTGATTGTTAATTCTTCATTCCTTACTTTACAGCTGTCAGTCATGATGAAACAGGTGCTAGTGGAATCCTGTTTTTGACAATTGTCATTGCTTCCTTGAATGCTGCTCCTCATGGTTTGTATGCTGCAGTAATTTGTTGCGCAGTTGGATCATTGTTAAAACAAATGTCAATAAACATATCATGGGTGATTGCTGCTTCTCAACCAAGCCAGCAAAGAGACCTTTTACACTTTTGATACAGACAAGGAATCCTATGAAACCAGTTTTTCCTCTGGAGCAATGAATTGATACACCATTGAGTCAATGATAAATTGATACAATAAATTTTAGTCCTTTTTGATGTATTGAAGACATTTATCAAGAAATGGATCCCAAGAAATTTTGTTGCCAATGTGAAGTGCTGACTTAAATCCTTTTGCAAATGGATTGCGTGAATTAAGGATGTCAAACAAGCAATCAATTATGCAAATAAATTTAACAGTTGCTTCACAACCTTGAAACTGTTTTAGCTTCAAATTTGTTGAGCAAAATTTAATTGCATCTGCCACACTAGTAATTTATAATTTAAATAATATGCAATGTGTAATTTATGAATTAAATTGACTGGAGAATATGATAATAAAGGGGCTAACGTGGAGCAACACCTTTGACTCACTGTAAATATAGAAATTTAAAGACTGATGCCTGTCGTATTAACATTTGGAAATTTGCAATTTTAAAGTGTTTTTATTAATTTCATGAAATTTAAGTTTAAAAAATATACAATGTGTAATTTATTAATTAAACTGACTGGGGAATATGATAATAAAGGGGCTGAGAGAAATGACTGGGAGTATAACCTGGAGCAACACCTTTGACTCACTGTATATATAGAAACTAATAGATTGATGCATGTTGTATTGACATTTGACATTTTAATGTATGTGATATTTTCTGATATATCAAATTTTAATATTTTTTATCAAAGTTGCTGCTCCTCAATGCAAACATGAAAATTCTATCTTAGAAACTATGTTTATTAAGGGGGTCTCTGGCACAGGGCCAGATTCTAGTGTGCTCGCAGATTTTTGAAAACATTTGAGTCCCCTTTTTCCCCCATTACAAATAATTTTAAGAAATTAGGCCCCACTCCATCATTGCCTACATTGTAAAATGGATTCCGTCAGGATAAATATGTTATGAACATTGGAAAGTATTTTTGTTTTCATTTATATAAAGCTTTCTAATGAAGCCCAATTTTCAATCTGCAGCTTTTTTCTGTTTCTTTTACAATGCTTGTTTGTTGTCTCAATACTTGACTTACTTGACTTGACTTAAGAACGAACATGGCTTCTCCACACGTCTCTATCCGTCATCAAGCAAGCTAGATCCCTAGATCCCTGGTTTCAGTGTCTCAATAACTACAATTTTATGTTGATAAATCTACCTTTTTCAGATGTTTAGGAAAGAGCTTGACCCCCTTTGGAACAGGGTTCTGCCTAAGCTTTACAATTTGTCCCGTACGGTCATGAACCCTTTTTTAGAAATGGTTTGAACATACAAGTAAGCGTGCACTTCGGACTCCAGTTAACTATCAATACCATAAAAAATTGGATAAACTATCAATACCAGTGCACAATTCGTGATGAACAGTCACAGGAAGATCAAAACGATTGATGTAAAAAGGCAAAAGCCAAGGGACCGGGCCTAAAAACTCGGTCACAACAATGAAAAATAGGACGATAAAATGAGAAATTTTTCACTGAAAACTTCTTGGAAACTTTATTTTAATCAAGGTCTCCTCGTCTTCACTACCCTCGATGTCACTTCTCGCCTTATCCTTACAATTCTTCTTTGATTTGCGTTTTTTGCAACCATACGCGCAGCACTGACTTCCTATAACTGTCTCCATTGCTGCTTGTAGTTTCCCGCGCAAGTTGGTCCTACCAATATGGCGCCGGTCAAAATTATTGGCTTAAAAAATTGCGTGCCGAGAACAATGGAATGCTCGATCCAGTCTTTATTTTGAGATCAGTGGGTTTGGGATGTATTTTTTTGCACCAAATAGGCCATTCCCTTAATTACGTCATAGGTGTTGACGCGCGCAATGAATTCTGGTAGTTGTATTTAAGCGTGTT
>JAYJMH010078274.1:0-10396 GCA_036873815.1 Phacellophora camtschatica | reverse complement strand
ACGCATAATCAAAATGAGGCTGAATAAGGGCATTCAAGAGTAATCTACGGAGGCTGTAATTTAGGAAAGTTTGTTTTGTACATCCGAGATATGTAACTTGTGAGTGTTGTTTGATGTGGATGTCCTCCCTATTCATGTTTAGTTTGTTTGTGTTTTTGTTCTTATTGCGTACAAAAGAATACTTTTTGTTTTATCCTCACCAAGGTGAATACTTAGCTTATTTTCTATAAACCAATCAGAGAGAATTGAAATTTCTATTTAAATTCTCCTCTATTTTTTCAATATTGTTCTCCCTAAATATTAAACAGGAATCGTCGGCGTACAAAAGTAGCTCACAATCCACTGCCTGCAGCATGTCGTTTACATAAAGGAGAAAGATCATTGGACCCAGAATTGATGAAAAAGGAAATATTTTCTCACACATGTGTCGGCCATGGCTTTTGTTTCCGAAACAAAAGAGGAATAAAGTGTTACTGGCATCTGTCACGAATGACACTTAAAACAATCAGCTAGCCTTTACCGGTTTCCGAAGCCTGAGATGAGGGGATCCTTATTTTAGAAACAAAATAAAAAAGCATATGGGCTTTGGGGAGACCTTGCCCAAAATGTTTTCCAGAGTGATCCAAATTAAAGGTCAACTCTTTTTATTTTTTGTATGACATAACTTTAAAGCATGGGGAATTCGAAAAACGCGGGGAAACCTCTGACTCAGTTTATGTCACAGCTAAACTCGCTCCAGGCTTTTTTGCTGGCGCACTATTTTGAGGCAAAAGTGCTAATTTTGGGATTTGAGGTGCTATTTTTAAAAAGTTCAACAACTAATTTTTGAATTTCGTTTTTACGACTAAATCCAGCATGCTCGATATGTGCAATGAACAAAAAATGGGTTTTAGCTCGAGTTGACCTTTAAATAATTGTCTAATCGACACGGGTCTTAGTCTAGGGTCATTTCTTTAGCACACAGTTAATTTTATAAGAACTCTTAATTTTTAGCTGAGGCTGAGTGGTCTTATTTTTGGGCCTTACGCCAGTTATTCTTAACTTGTTCTTACTTTGGGGGATGTCAAATCGTGAAATCTTCATGATTCCTGTTACAATTCTAAAGCTCTCCTTGTTGTGAAGTTTTATTGTTGAAAAATTGTTCTGTTTTACATAAAAAACATCACACAGAGTGGACGGTCCTAGAAATAAAAGTTCTTATTTCCAATTCAGCCTCCAGCTTGTTCTTGTAATAGTCTTATTTTTTAACTATTTCTGAGTCTGGATGTTCTTATTTGAAAAAAACTGTGTAATTGGCGTATTCACTTTAGATATAACCCTCTATTTGATGGCCAGCTCATTCTGACTTTGTTTTTGCTACACCAGGAGCGACCAGGAGTTTGGCTAACCATTCGTAGAATGAAATATTTGCTTTCCAAAAACTTTCAGGTTTGGCTAGAAAAGTAGCCTCTGACCCAGACTTTTTTACCAAAAAGTAGAATTCGGTTTTGGAGGAAAAAAAAATTTTAACAATTTTTGTAGGGATGGACAAAAGTAGGGGAAAGTAGGGGAAAATGACAGAAATAGCTGTAGGGGAAAACCACATGCGCAGTAGGTGAAAATCTACAATACCGAGTGGGAGCACTGCTAGTCATCCATAATTTCAAATCTGAATACCACTGAGGTACGTTCCCACCGTTTTGAGCAGACTTGCTCTTGACTCCCATTGGCTTTTCATTAAAATTTTCAAATATCTGTGCCTTTCCTACAAAATTTCAGCAGATCTTAAACAAGGGCAAATGGACTCTCTTCCGAAAATATTCGGAGGCCTAAGATTTCTTTCAAAGATCGAAATTGAACGATAAAGTAAAATTTCCATTTTATGAAAAACCAAATAGTATTATTTATATTATGGTTTAATTAAAAGTAAGTTTAAACAAGTAGCATTGGGTAATTAATTTAATTTTAAGAACAAAAATATTTTACGTGAGAATCTGGCTACTGTTCAAGTGGTGTTAGCCGTAGTCTGTAGATCCGCCACGCGGTGTAGATCCGCCACGGAAGCGGTGTAGATCCGCCACGGAAAACTAAAATAGGTATTAATCAGGTGTGGCAGAGCGTTTGAAAATTGTGAGGGGGCTGAAAGCCCAATTTAGCCCTGTCTGAAATCATAGTCAATCAAATATCTTAATTGACTATGCTGAAATAGAAATTGTATAAACACAATAGAAAAGTCAAGAATTTTGCAGAAAAGCAATACATACAGTACGGGTCTGCAGCCCCTGTTTATATTCCGGTAGAGTTCATGAATTCGAGAAGAGTAGAGTTTATATTCTAGCAGAGTTAATTAAAAATGCAGCGTGTACTTTTAACTGAAAATAACAATCTCAAACTCGAATGAAAATTTGTTGGAGATGAAAATTTTTCATAAAATCTTTTAGCTTTTAACACCTTCAATTTTTTTTAATCACAACGGATTACTGATTATCCATTTGTGGATTGCACTTCACTTAAATTTACCAACTGCCCTCTATTTCCATGGTGATCTTCGCATACAAAATGACACAGCAAAAACAAATCTTGGGCCTAAATTTGTGCATTTTCCTGCATTTTTGTTTTTACCCATTGTGAAAAACAAAAACGCTTTAAACCAGATAACCCAAGAAAATACACAGGTTTGGCACAATTTTCCGACTTAAATAAAATAAAAGAACCACAAAATACTAAGAAAATGCAATTAAAATTAAACGAAATAGCAATAAATAAAATGTATAATGTCTAAATAGAAAACACCAATACATAATATATAAAACTTGAAAATTAAAGGGGATTGGAAGGAGGGGAGATCAGATAGAAAATCGACTGAGAACTTTTCTGAACGCACTTCTAGGCTGCTTGTAACAAGAAATAACTTTTAAAAAAGAAGCAAAAATTCACGTCAGATTTTCAAATAAACCTGAAAACCTGAGACACTGTGCACACCCAAATGAACTGACATTAAAAATCAGCCTCCCTCTCAATAAAATTAAAATAGCTGAAATTTTTAGCCAAAGCTGTGAAATGCAAAAAGGGGGCTAACAAAGTCACAATGTCATAGTAACAAGTCACAATGAACATGAAAACGCGGAAAATTGTCTAGATGGAGAAAGTGCCAAATTTGGACCTCACTTACAAGAAGTATTTAGGGGTGCTGTACCCCCCAAGCCACCCTGATTTGCAGCCCTGATGTGATCATTTATGAACAATCTAACAAGTCATCTCTTAAGAGCAAGCATTCTTCTTAACAAAAAAAAAGCTATTATACGATCGTGTACAGTTAGTAAATGCTAAAAACTAATTTTCACTTTACAAATAATAATAATCACTGCCAGCACCGAAGGTATATACAACTACCGGGTGTGCCCAAGCTCGGAACATTGTTGACGAGCTACCAAAAATTGTGTTCTGCACGGATTACAATGGCTTACAAGGATTACAAGCACTGCACCACAGATTACAATGATTACGGTTGATATTCACGATAAAAGGACTGAACTAGTTAAAAAGGATCTTTGGCGATTTTTCGATGCTTGCATTACAAACGATTTTCTAAAAGCTTGACCGAAGCTCAAAAACATTGAAAAATATTGATATCATTGGGGTCAAACATTGACTTCTAGGGATAGCACAAAATTTATTTTACCACAGGGCAGTACACGATTTTTGGTAGTTTTTGGCGCACCCCCGATACAGGCTGAATACTTACAGAATACGAGTATAACCAAAACGAGAAATGAGTTGGAAAAACACACACACACATGGGAAAACACATAATAGAACATCGTCTACTGTCAGTTAAATGTTTCGGTTGAATTACAACTTTTAAGTAGATATGACATCTTTGAATGCTTTATGAAGCAAACACAGATAATGTTAGAAAAGTGCAAATGGCAATACTCTCTATCAGAAGATATCGAGACGCTTGAATGTGTGTAGAACCACCAGCTCCCCAACGAATGGTTGAGTTAGTTGTGTTCGGCGAAGGAGAAAGTGTCTGAGTAGCAGTGGAATTTGATGTGACGGACGAGGTCGATGCAGCGATGCTAGTAGTGTTCAATGATTGAACACTGGAAGTAACATTGGAAGGAGTGACTGACGGCATTGAAGTAGCACTACTGGTAGGAGTGACTGACGTTGACAGCGACGAAGTAGCATTACTAGTAGGAGTGACTGAGGGTGTCGAGCTAACACTTGTCGTCGGAGTGACTGACGCTGACAGCGACGAAGTAGCAGTACTAGTGGGAGTAACTGACGCTGACGAGCTAACACTTGTTGTCGGAGTGACTGATGTTGACAGAGATGAAGTAGCACTACTGGTAGGAGTGACTGACGCTGATAACGACGAAGTAGCATTTATACTAGTAGGAGTGACTGACAGTGACGAAGTAGCATTCGTGGAATTGATTGACAACGACGAAGTAAAATTCGATGTAGCACTTGAACTTAATGATAAAACCATTACCAGAAAAAGAAGCCAAGAATATAGTTCAAAATATCTGCCATTTTTCAAGAATGTCGCCATCATTATTCTTCTGCGAAATTTATTTAACAACTTCAATTTACGTGATACTAATACATTCGTATGAAAGTTGAAAGTGAAATGTTAACGAGAATCAGCGCATATTAAAATGGCAGGTCCCACATCCATAAATTGACCAATCAGAATGCATCAAGTCTCGTGAGAAAATAATTTGACAAGTTTGATAAGACGGGTACATAAGTAAGGTGTTAAGCATAACACCTTTATTAACCACAACGGACTACTGATTATCGTGTTGTGGATTGCGCTTGTTGCGGTGCCAAGCAACAAAGTAAAGAAAACTAATAACAGTTTAGCCTGACTACTTCAGATCAGACCGATAGTTTCGTTACTGTGGATGAAATGCGGGGGCAAAACACCCCACATCTTTAGCCAAATTACGGCTTAAGTAGTAAGTCTAATAACAGTTGAAAGCAAACATTAACAAAATATCGAATTATGAAGTCTCCACTTTTTTCCTTTTGACATATTTTAGCAGCTTTATCTTTTCCGAAAAATATATCTTTCTGAAAAAAATTTCACAAAAAACTTAAACAAAAATATGGATTTCTTCGGATTTCTTCTCATTTCTGGACTGGTTTTTACAAACATGCTGCCACCCCCCCCCCCCACCCAACCTGTTCAAAACCAACTTTAAAATGCTCAACCTAAGGGAAAGGGGGGGGGAGACTTTCCAAATTTCATTATATGAATGTGCTGAGTATTTTTTTAGGGTAAAAATTTGATAATTTAGTACTTCCTTTAGGATGCTGGTGGAAGGTCAGGCCCCAGATCTCAAATGCGAAAGTCATCAAATGTTGGGTGAAACGTTGGCGAACATGTCAGCTCGTTTGGCCACCTCTTCATTTTCTTCCAACAAGAGCCAACAAATGTTGGATGGAATGTTGGCGAAAATGTTTGATCGATTGGCCAAGGCCTTAACGTTGTCTGCAATTTTTGAGACATCAAAAAATCTAACTTAAAGGTCTTTTAAAAAAAGTGTATTTTCCTAACAAATAAAAAAAGACGTCTTAAAATGTTAAAATGTTGGCATTAACCCCGGTATCATTTCCAATTGACACGAAAATCCCATCTAACTTTCATTCTGTAGGGGGTAGCACTTGAAAGCCAATTTAATTCAAGAGATTATTTACCTCCTGGAATTATGATGTTTTGTGCTATTTGTCAATGGGCCTTATGGCCCTTCCGGGGTGAAAGGGTAAAAATGACTGCAGGAAAGCAGGAAAACATACGATACATACACACCCCGGCCTATTGGAATTTCGATCGAACAGAATTAGTTAGCTGTGAAGCATTTTCCTTCCCAACAATAAAAAAAAGATGCCGTGCTGTACTAAAATGACTACAGGAAATTGTCCACCAACACAACAATAAAACAACATCAAAGATCCATAATTTAAAGAGCAATTTATTAGCACATGAGGCAAGAATTAGCCTATAAATCTTTAAGGATGCAACAAGCTTCTTTCAAAGCAGAACTAACAATTTTTATCAAATTCCATGAAGTCGTCATCACAACATGAAGACAAGAAGACTCAACTCACTGCGCGCAGGCTTTTAAGCATTTGAAGATTTTAAGATCTCATTATTTGGTTTCTTATAATTTGGTTTCTCAGAAGAAAAAAGACTGCAGTCAATATAAAAGTTTTTATACAAATCCCAACATAGAGCAAAAATGTAAAACAAGGCTGGCGGAAGATCGGTTTTCTTGGCCTGACAAAAAAAATGGCGACAGCGGCTGCAGGCGACGGCTTTCCTTTTGTGGTGCAATCGTAAGAATGTGCGCCCATTTTCATTCAACCAAACCACCAAACACGTGCAATCTTTTGGTTTGGTGATCAAGAAATAATTTCACATGAATTCCTTTTTATAAAAACGGTGGAAAATTAGCTTTATATGACTCAGTATGACTCAGTAGTGTTGCAGTTGGAGGAATTTCATGTAAAATTACGATTTTGAAAATTTAAGCTTCTATTTGTGCCTCCTAGAGCATTGTATAGGCAGTGTTCGATGTAAACAAAATTTCAAGAAACTCGGGCATCTACAGCAGCCACCAGGCAAAAATTTTTGAATCTTGAGGTCTCGTGCTCTATGTTACAAATCACAGAATAAATGAAACTATACAAGAATAACTTTAAAATGAAATCTGGACCTCATTGACCCAGAAGTACTTAGGGGCGCTGCACTCCTCAAACCAATCTGACTCACAGCCCTGATGACATGTCATTTATGAGAAGTCATTTCTTAAGCAAGCGTTCTTTTTAACAAAAAATACCGGGTGTCCCAAAAAAACCTTACACCGCTTTTGCAAATATCATGCAAAAACGTGAATATGAAGCTTTTCGTATACACATCTATTAAACAACCTGATAAAATATGAGTAATTTGTGACCTCGATTATTAAAAACGTCAAAAAGTTATTTGCAGCGAAAACAACAACTTTTGCAATTGAGGCATTTTAGGCCTTACAATAAAAGTGCCATGAGTTTCGAGTCGATAAATTTCGCTTTCTCTAAAAGTAAACAAAGCAAAATTTCCAGAATTCTTGTTTTTCTATTGAACTACAATTTTGAGCAAATATTTTTCCTGTTCATTCAAGAAGACATAAAAGAATAAAGGAATCAAAGATACATTTTCTCTGAAAAAAAAAGAATTTAAAGTTTGCTTTCTTTGTTCTTAGGGAAATTCCAAAAATATGTTACCTTTGTTTAACTTTCCATGTTCTCTAGTCTTTTTTTTGCTATATTTGCAAAAAAAAACTGACCGACTTGAAATCAATGACACTTTTTCATCTAGAAGCCTGCAACGCTTCACTAGCAGAACACGTTGTTTTCATTGAAAAAAACTTTAAAATATGGATGACGATATCACAGCTATTACATTTGCGTTTTTAATAATCGAGGTCACAAATTATTCGTATGTTATCAGGCTATTTAATAGACGTGTTTACGAAAAGTTTTATATTCACGTTTTTGCATAATATTTGTAAAACCCGTGTAAGGTTTTTTGGGACACCCGGTAGCTGTTATACGATCGTGTACAGTTAAGCCGGGTCAAACTGATCAAACATTTCACCTAACATTTCAAAAACAAATGTTTGATGAAATGTTGAGCGTGTTTGGCCACCTTGTTAGGTCACCTAACATTTGTTTGATGATGTTAGATGAAGTTTGATGGAGGTCAAAAACAAATTTTGTTTGTTGATGTTAGGTGAAATGTTAGCTATTTTGACCACCCCCAAAAAACATTTCGCCAAACATTGATCTCCTTTCGATCACGCGCACGCGCAAACTACAAAAACTCCATGAAAATGTTGTTGTTCTTCTTTGTTCTTGCACAGGGGTCACAGGTGTCATGTCACGAATAATGTTTGACAAAATGTTAGGCGAAAAGTTAGCTATGTTTGACCACCCTTTCATAACATGGAAAAAAATGAAATTTTAATTCAGATAAATGTTTGATAGGTTTAACCAAGGCTTTAGCAAATACTAAAGAATCTATTTTTACTGAACCAATTGCTTTTTTACTTTTTTCATTTCATTCCTTAAAAATGTTGTTGTTATTTACACTAATACATTAATTAAGAAATTAATAAGTTTACAATTTATGTTTATTTGCAATATTTATTAACTATCCACTGTCAGTTAAATGTTTCGGAGCTTAGAATGCTTTATGAAGCAAACACAAATAATGTTAGCAAAGTGCAGATGGCAATAGTCCCTATCAAAAGATATCGAGACGCTTGAATATGTGCAGAACCACCATCACATTTCTTGCCAGCAATCCCCCAGCAAAGGGGTGAGTTAGTGGTGTTCAGCGAAGGAGAAAGTGTCACAGTCGGGGTAGCAGTGGACATTGATGTCAAGGAAGAGGTCGATGCAGTGATGCTAGTCGTGTTCGGTGATTGAACACTGGAAGTAGCATTGGAAGGAGTGGCTGACGGGGACAAAGTAACATTCGTCGGAGTGGCTGACGGTGGCGAAGTAACACTCGTCGGAGTGGCTGACGGTGGCGAAATAACATTCGTTGGAGTGGTTAACGGTGGCGAAGTAACATTCGTCGGAGTGGCTGACGGTAATAAAATAACACTCGATGGAGTGACTGATGGTGACGAAGTAACGCTCGTTGGAGTGACTGACGGTGACGAAGTAACAACATTCGTTGGAGTGACTGTCGGTGACGAAGTAACAACATTCGTTGGAGTGACTGACGGTGACGAAGTAACAACATTCGTCGGAGTGGCTGACGGCAAAGAAATAACACTCATCGGAGTGACTGACGGTGACGAAGTAACATTCGTTGGAGTGACTGACGGTGACGAATTAACGCTCGTTGGAGTGACTGACGGTGACCAAATAGCACTGGTCGGAGTGATTGACGCCGGTGACGAACTAGTCACTCCTGTTGAGACTCTGCTTGAAACTTTGGATAAAGTAACGATTGATGACAACAAGGTGCTGTCTCTCCATACTTGTATTGAATCAGGTGGAATCATCACTGACGAGGTTTTTGAAGCATGGATTGAAATTAATTTCAAAGAAAACGAAATATCAGAAATCTTTATTTGTGAAAAGCCAGCAGTCACCATTGGTTGTGATGTTAATTCGGACATCAAAGACGTAGTCAATACATTCTTGTTATTCTTGTTATTCTTGTTATTCTTGTTATTCTTGGCAGCAGAATCGTCACAAGAAAGCAAAATAACAAGAAAGGTTGCAAAAAAGAACAACTCCATAGCAGAGTAGTGTCAAATGATAAAATCTCAGCCCTTAAAAATAGCCAGAATTTAAAAAGCCAGAATTGAACTAAACTGTCCAAGATAAATTATTCATCATTTAGGTGTCACCATTTTAAAAAGAGGTTTCTGATGGTAGTTTAATTTTAATCTGTAGTTAAAATCGGAATACTGGCACACAAAAACAAGCAAAGTTTAGATAAATGATTACGCTTCGCAGAGAAAAAACTAGCACAAGAGGTCACTGAAGCCAATAAAAATCAAGTTATTTTTTGACTTAATATGTTTAGCAGGTGTTTAATAGTGATGTGAGAAATAACTTTTCTGCTTTATTCTTGCTGCAGGCAGCGGGTAAGCAAAGTTTGCGCATGCGCAGCAGTCTTATAGAGAGCTTCCTATGATATTTTACCGTTGACGGATTATCTTTTACCGTTGATGAAGTTTTGTAATTTCGTCTGTGAAATGCCGGATCGAAAATCTATAAAAAATATCATAAGCGTAAAAGAATACGAGAAAATTAAAAAATCAAAACGCCAACAGCCAACGGAAACCCCATAAATTCCGCCATAGCAAAATTCCAAAATTTAAGATTGCTGGAAGGGCTGTCGAAACCTGTTTTTGGATTCTATATTACATCAATGAAACAAAGCAATGACAGAAAATATTGAGTTTTTCAGCAAATTAAAAAATTTGATACAATTAGAATGACTGTCATGAACAAATGTTGGTTCTACATTGTATTGAATATCGGTAAGTTGTTTCACGAAATTTAGAATTCGCTAGAATGACTGTGCGTAGCTATTTCTAGTTCAAAAGCACATTTCTAAGGGCCTGTTTAAAAGGAGATATGGTTACCCTAGCACCAGGACAGGGTTACCCTAGCAGAAGGGTTAAAGTCAGCCAAATGGAAACATGCTTGGACATTTGCTTATGTGACCGCGGCTAACTTCCGCATTGACGCATTTTCTCGCATTTTGACGTAAATGTTCGCTTTTAATTAAAATACTTCTGCCTTTTTTAAAAATATTGAAATGGAACATATAATTTTAATATCTTCTGAATTCATATAAAATATACCTGTAGTTATTTCGTGGAAAAAAAAT
>JAYJMH010078263.1:0-10397 GCA_036873815.1 Phacellophora camtschatica | reverse complement strand
TGTGGCCGGGGTCCAAACTTTTATTTTTTTGTCTGGGGTGCATTTTGCCCCCCCCCCCCTTAAATTATGATAATTGCATATGTAAATAGTTGATTTTTCATTACCAAATTTCTTTCCCTAATAGATTAATAAACAATTGTATAAAATCGATACAGTTTGCTCTTTAATACACTTCTACTCATTATAAAACGTCACAAACGTATATGACGTCATATATGTTTGTTGCATACGTCAGCGAAAATTAACTGAATAAATATCAAAAGAACGTACTTCTTGAAGCGAGTCTAATGGAACGATTAGCTAATTAGCAGTTAAATTAGAGGTCTTTTTACAGTTTCGTTCTGAACCACTTGCCAAATAAGGACATATAGAGGTCATGTGGTAGAACAATATACCACAATGGCCCCCAGTCCAAATAGTGTTAGAGGTGTTGTTTAACATTTGAACAAAAAAAATATTATCTTTTATTAAAAATGAATGAAACAAAGTATAATTATCGGCACATCAAATTCATTTCTCCGTTCTTAGTAAATTTTGCATATAGCAGATTTTGATCTTATGCTTGAAAGAGTTTACACTATTTATAGTTTTAGGGCTTGATTACATGGGGAGGGCTTGTCCTGTCAAGAAGGCTGACCCTGGTACCCGAGACCAACTCTTGTTTGCGATTACATGAGGAAAATTCATCTCAGCAATAATTTAGCGGGAAATCTTCATTGTGAATCAAAAAAAGTGGCGGGTGAAAATAGAAACAGAGCACGATTTATAAGAATATGCCATAAATTTGGGATATTTGCGTCTTTTTGATGCAATTCCATGGCATTCTTTATTTGTTTTTACTTCAGGGTAATAACATGTGACAAAGAATTGTTGCATTTGAAAAGGATGAATCACGCATGACACGAGGCAAATGGTGAAACTATGGGCATGCGCAGTCACGACGTTGGAAATTCAGCCCTTGTTCCAGCCCTCCCCAATCGATTACATGAAAAAATCACCGCATTTCCATCCCTTTTAACAGGGCCAGCCCTCTTGCAAGCAAGCGGGACCTCGGCTACCAGGGCTGGTTCTGTCTGCATGTAATCGCAATCTCAAATATATACATGTCTCCTATTAACACCGAGATCTCGGCAAAAATCATCAATCTTGGTAGTAGGCCCAGCCCTCCCCATGTAATCAGGCTCTTAATATCAGATGGTAATTGATTCAATAATTTTGAGCATATGTATGATAAGCATTTTTGGGCGATGTTGCTTTTACGAAAGGGAATGGTTAATTTATCCTTTGATCTACGAGCAGTTTGAATCTGGTTGGAGAGGTGAAACATATCCGAACAGTAGACTAGTGATGTTCCTTTAAAGAATTTGAAAACATATGTCGTATCTATTTAGTTGGTATTTAATAATATTTATCATCACTTTTAATTTGAGAATGTTGTTTTTTGTATATTTTCTTCAATTAGTTTTGATTTGAGCTATTTTGACCAACTTTGCAGGCTTAGATCACAGGAAGTAGTCCTAATTTATAGATCTCACCAAATTTTTCTTTTCCAAAATGTGGATGAAAAATTTTATATTCCAATTTCAAATTCCGCTTTTCCTTCACCAGTGTGAACGAACAATCCATTGCGTGCTATTTTAAATGTGATTTGTGACATGCAGATTATGTCTGTTATGAATGTTGACACGTACACCAAGGATTGAGAAACACGAAGAGTCGGCGATCGGTTGCAATACTAAAGAACAGCATGAAATTCAGCCCGAGCATTTGCACAAGCAATTCAATATATTGTGCAAATGTCGAGGAAAGGCAGATGGATTTATCTATGAAATTTTGTTCATTGAAGATTTAAAGCCAAAATTAAACACTGGTCTGAATTGCCAAAATTCTCATCACGTGATAAAAAATCGCTCTAATGTTTAATTTTTTATATATACAAACAGCGTCTTTTATTTCATTGTTAAAAAAATGTGGCGATCGTGATGTCTGCATGCGTTTTGCCTTGCTAGAAAATTTCAAATTGCAAATGCCAGCTTTGGTGAAATAAAAAGTGTAAATGTCAATTTAAACGAAAGATTAAGTTCCAGGGAAGAGATAGAAACTCCCGAAGGAGACACTTAGGGAGCTGTGAGACCAAAACAATCAACGCCAGAAGTGGGTGAAGGGCTAGTCTTAGGCCCAACACAGGGGGCGCACATCATGGGGGCGAGGGAGGCGACTCACCCCCAATGTTTTCCAAATTCGACCCCAAAAATTTCAGAGTCCCATCTTTTGAGAACAGTTTTGGACTGGCTTAGTTTTAGTTTTTCGGGCCCACATTTTTTTTACCCGAAATAATTATGAATAATCGACCTAGTAAGACAATTGTTCGACTGTTGTTCGTTTATGAATCACATGGTGAGAGGCATTCTTTTTTCTATTTATGTCTAGCATGTAGTGCAGCCTTACAAAACTTTCTGTGAAGGCAGCTCGAAATACTAAGCATGATTTTTATGCCTGAACTCAACTTTTGAGGTCTTAGTGCTTGAAATGTTCTCGAAACCTCTCCTTCTTGGTGCGTGTTCTGGGGAAATCATTAAAAGTTTAGGGAAGATTGCTCCATAGTTCATAGAAGAAACAACAGGGGGTGGACGAAGAATAAGTGTCAAAATGTTTAACGGGGGAATGGACCTTTACGGATAAAAGTTGTTCTATTGTATTACAGAACAAGCCTCTTGTTCAACAACATTGATGAAATTCCCATAAGTACAAAAAGCGTTTAAACTTCGATGTTTCTTGGACATTTGGGAGAGGAAGAGGCAAAAATTGCCATTCCCAGTGGAAAAACAGCACTAGTCTCGAGACCGGGCTCTATTTCAGAAAAGGTCCATTAGAGCTAGAGACGCAGACACAAGAGTTTCCCTGAACTTCTTTTGCGAATTTGGCCACCATATTTGCTTCGCAAAAACGTCATTGGAATTGCAATAAGGGCGTTTCCCAGCATATCAAAGGGCGATATGCTGGGAAACGCAGATCGTCCGCCTGGCATTAATTGAGCACCCGTCACCGAATTTCCTAGATCCGCCCTTGGATCCTGCAGACAAAGTTCATATCAGTGCCCTGGTTGAACTGTTTCCCGATGGTTGCAGGCCTGACGAAGATGGTCTTCTCTTGAAAATAAATATATTCCAAAATCATTGCAGATCAAGTAAACCAGAAGCTTCAACTTTACAAACAGCTA
This sequence comes from Phacellophora camtschatica, assembly GCA_036873815.1. Taxonomy (NCBI): domain Eukaryota; kingdom Metazoa; phylum Cnidaria; class Scyphozoa; order Semaeostomeae; family Ulmaridae; genus Phacellophora; species Phacellophora camtschatica. Next base: position 7,177 of record JAYJMH010078263.1, on the reverse strand, counting down.
CAGAATATTATTCTACTGACGGCTAAACGAATGCGCTTTACTTTCACCGCACCAATCACGTCTGCCTCAAGTGAACGTTAATGAATCCAGACACATCTTCATCCTTCCACATATATCTTCATGATTCCAGAAATATTTTCATGATTCCAGACATGTCTTCATGAATCCAGGCGTATCTTCGTCCTTCCACACATATCTTCATGATTCCAAACATATCTACATGAATCCAGATATAGCTTCATGACACCAGACATGTCTTCATGATTCCAGACAGTAATTTTCGTGATTCCAGACAATAATTTTCAATGATGGTCGATTTTTTGAGGGAAATATTTTACCACAAACCGGCAAGCATAATCTAAAATGAAATAATAATAAAAGATGTACGAACATGGAAATTGATAAATGCAAACAAAAACTTTTGTAAACTTTCCCAGGTAGTTTTTTAAATTTTTTGAATTTAATTTTACCCTATCATACATAAACTTTACTAATACCCTATTATACATAAACTAACGTAAACATTTTGGACCTAATATTTTCGGATAAATGATTTCAGAAAAAATTGTGCAATTACATTATAATCATAAATTTTTTAGTAAACAATAGATCTAAAAATATTTCATAAAAATATTATGAATTGTATGACATACGACACGTTGACAATCGGACACGTTGACGATAAGCAACGTGTCCAAACCTTAAGTCGTTTATTTACACAAGCATAAATTGGTTCTTTGTGCACTCATGACAACGAATGCATCGTTTTAGCACAAATATATTTTCTAATTAAGTTTTACGGGGTAAAGATTATATTTCTTCCACTTCACATACGGTTCCAATTTTGTAAGAAAGTAAAGCAATGACAGAAAAGAGCCACAAGAAAGGTAGCCTTTCTCAAAGTTAATTTTTTGTTTGATCAGTGTTTTTAAATGAACTTCCGCGGGAAAAAAAAGGAAATTGCGGAAGAGAAACGGAGATTTTGAAATTTTTGAAGCTTCGCAACACCTCAGAATGCAAGTTTTAAGAACAACCATGATAAGAAACATCAAGATGAATGATTTAGATAAAATTGTCTAGATTCGTTGAGCACTTTACATGAAACATACTATAAAGACATTGGGGGATAGTAAGTTTGTAAAAATTAATCCAGAAATAAGAAAAAACGCAGGCTGAAATCGAAGCTAGCTGTCAGTAGTTGGACACGAGAATTGTACTTAATCTTCCATTATTTTAAAAATAAAACTGTGAAAACAACTCAAACAAACTCTTTTAAAAGAACTTCATGATAAACAAAATTAACTAAGTAAAATTATAAATAATTAAAAAAAACTGGCAAAGTACAATTATTGAAAAAATAATTTATTCCAAGTAAGATAAAGGCTGAGCAATGAGAAAATAACAGCATTGTTTTCTTAGCAAACTGAAGTGTTTTTATAGTAGTTCATAAACAAAGTAAAAAAATACATTTCTTCGCTTTTTTAAATCATGTTTTCACATGTCCATATCACAGCCGCTTTTCAAGAAAACTGCACAATTTTGGCAAACTAAGCTATTTTTCGTGCATAATCCGAAAACTCAAAATCAAAACTGTGTAAACACACTTCATAACTCAAAATAATGGAGGAATCACAAAATTATTTACACAAACATTAAATAAAGCAATAATAATTACTAACTCGTTAACTCATATAGGCGTTCAATTTCTCCCCAAGGAAAACACATGGGTTTTGAGAAATGGGAGTTCGAGTTGTTGTTTCCTAATCCCTTGTATCCATGTGCCCTGTAAACAACAACATTCACGGGCACATAGACACAGGTAAGGATAGTAATAAACTGTAGCAGAAACAACAACTCGCGCTTTCTTCCTTCGCTTCAATATATTAATGCGCAGTACTATGAAGAAAGATAGATTTAAACATCTTATAAAGCTTGCCAGTGAAAAAGACACTACAAACGATATTGATTTAGACAAAGTTGTGAAGAAATGGGCAAAGTTACCAAAAACAGGACGAGTTGTCAGTATTGGCCAAAAAGAATAAAGGGCTTGTTACCTTGGAAACACTGACACGTATTTTTATGTGTTTATAATTTTCTAACGACTTGAGTTACAATTAAAATGTCTAATAATTTGATGTGCCATAGTCATAAGAAAAGCTCTCTGTTTGACAAAAAGGCCTACCTACAAATTCATTGTACTTCAATGGGTAGCAAATGTGGACCAAATTATTCTAATGTCTTCATGTCTATATTGGAAACAAATATTCTGGCTAATGCCCCTGATGTTTTTCTGGCCGCATGGTCTGGGGACTCAAAGGAAATTTCTAGAATATGCTAAAAGCTGCCACAACACAATAAAATTTTAAACAACACATTCATATGATCATATTGATTTCAAGGACACAACCATATACAGTAACAAGTCCAGTTACTTGCAAAATAAATTGTATATTAGATACTTCCACAATACTACATGCAGAATCCTTTCATTCAACAGCTGCAAAAAGGGCATTATTTATAGTCAAGCCTTAAGGTACAGGATAATTATTTCTAATGACTAAAAGCTAGAAACTATTTTATCAAAGGGACAATTTAATCAAACCGGGATATCACCCAACTGATTTCAAACAACAATTTTCCAAGATTGTGGGCCTAAGTCAACGGGACTTACTGTTTCCAGCTAAAAACAATAAACCCCACAGCCAAAATGGGGATATTCCTTTCATAGTCTCCTATGACAACAATACAGTGCGAATCGGGGCTATATTGAACTTACATTGGGATCCTACATTAAAACAGGTCTTCAGGAACATAAATCCCGTTTTGGGATTGCAACGAAGAAAAAATATAAAAGAGAGCCTAGTACGAACTATGTTTTATAGCCAGTAGTATTACTGACATTTGGTCCACCGCTCATTTCTATCGGCTCCCAGACCCCACTCTACAATCTCGGTTCTGTTAAAAACAGTTATTCAATATTATTTTTATTTTTATTTTATCGGTATTATTATTACTATAGTTATTACTCAATTAATTATCAGATACACTCAGAATCAAATACCATAATATATATTCTATTGATAACAAACTCGCACCGAAACTTTACCATCCAAACAGAATAAAATATATGTATACAGCACGTGCTGCGCGCGCTCACTCCTTCAGCAAATGAATTATTAAAATAATTACAATAATCTTTGTGGGAGCACAAGGTGATCGTTTGACCGCGATTGCCAGGGGTACCCACACCAAAAAGGGCATACTGATCGAAACCCCGAAACGCCTGTTGTGGAGGTCAGCTGATGATTGTGCTCCTTCTTAACTATATTGTTCATGTTACAATCACATTTTGATATACACAACTACGGTTTGGCATACGGTTTGGCATACAGCCTCTCTTTTAGCATTACGTTTAACTTCTATATCGTTACCACTCACCAGCAAACCCAATTTAAAAAAAATTTATTTATTCATATAAACTTTCTACTATACATACCCTAATTATTATACTACACCACAGGGACGATGCCATGGGGAGCGAAAGACAATGACTACCCCATAACCAATAATAAAGAGACACACACCGTTGAACTAACATACAACTATACACTACTCACAATTAAAAACAAATAGATACCATACTAGATTCTGTCTGACATTAAATCAGGGTTTCCAAGAAAATAGATAAAATATTGTCACGAGCGCAACACGTTCGTGAAGTTTAAGATGGATAGACTGCCTGACATCTTATGTGAAACAGAATTACAAAGAAAAAGAACATTTACGTTAAGGGACTTGGTGGTTGCTTAGTACTGACATTTCAATAGATCTCATTCAAACCGACCAGTTTCGTGGATGAAACGTAAAGTCAATTCGAGTATGTTTCTGTTCAAGTCATTTGAAAGGTCTTGATCACCATCTAATAAAAGCTGGGTCAAAGTATCATTTGGGAGATCGGTGATTTGTACAAATGGTCGTAATAATTCAACAATTTCAGCGAGAAGATCTTGTCGTTGAACATCGAAAGAAGGGCAAAGCAACAAAAAGTGCTCCGCATCCTCAATGCCATCGCTTTGTTGGGCACATTGGGTTTATAGTATCCCTAAAATTATGCTTCAATCTGTGAAAATTCAATTTGCTGAGAACAACCCTTAGTTGAGTAAGATAGGATAATCCTTTTGGATCGTAAATTCCAAAGACAGATTTTGCAGGGGGGCGGATTGCCGATAAGAGCTTTTTCTTAAAAACAGCAACAGAAGGTGCGAGTCTCAGTTCAGGCTCAAGCTTATTCCATTCAGAAAAACAGTTTGGATTGAAGCTAGACTTGAATTTTTCTGTCCTTGCCTTTACTCGCCCAATGACATCCTGGTCACGAAGACGGTACTGCGACTGATGAATAGTGTTACTAAACCCAGTTAAACCCAATCTTGGCGAGTGTTACTAAACCCAGGGGTGAAGACTACCCTCTTCTATTTATGCTAATATTTATTTTGGTTTGCCTTTTTAAATTTCTGTTTACTATCATTTATAACAAAGTTTTCCTTATGACTATGGATGTACCGAGCTGTTTTAAAATTAAAAACATTTTTGAATGTAAATTTTTTGTAAATAAATGAAAAGAGTATAAAACAAGATTTTCCATGTTTTATCCATATCTTAACTTTTCTGGAGCTGGAATACAGTCGGTCCCAGTTTTTCAAAATTCCGGTGCCAAACGTATTGAAAACCCCCCAATCATTTTTTCAATGTGCGCCCTTTGCCCAACAACACAACTGGAAAGAGAGGATATTGAAGTTACTATCGCAAAGAATGCAAAGAAATCAAAGCAAAAAGAGGAAGATGTTAGAAGAAATCCAATCCTCAATTGAAGATGTTAGAAAGTTTTCCAAGCTTGAAAGCTTCGCTAATAGCAAGAACAAGAACAGTGAAAGCAAATATGGTTTTGAGCAATTAAAAGATGACACATATGATGCATATAGTATGTCAAATTCCTTTGTTTTAAATTATGATAGATTGCCAAATGTCACATGTGGCCATCAGTAAATTTTTTATGTTAAACTTGGTGGTGAAGAAACAGATGATGTCAAGTGGAGCAACATCACCAAAAATGTTATCAGGTGATATCTGTTTATCATACTGTCTGTTATTATCTTGGCAGAAATATTCCTTTGTCACCTTGGGTGTATATTGTAGGGAGGTGGATGCAGCACCTTAATTCTGCATGCAATCCTTTCATTTATGCGATATGTATGTATGTACGTATGTATTTTTATGCCACAAAATTAAAATTTACAATATAATTTAAAAGAAAAGAAGTATAAAATATAACAGGCATGGATTAATTACAAGAAATTACAAAAGTTAAAATACACTAAAATCTAATTTTTTAAAACCACATACCCCTAAACTAAAGTGGCAGGGATAGCATTAAAAGATCGAAAGAACTTGATTCCATAATGACCCCCTTTAGCGCTTTGTGGTGAAAGAAATAGTTTTATTTTAGATAAAAGAAAAATGTTTATTTATATATTTAAAAGAAAAAATAAATAAATAAAAAGAATACATGTTCTTTTCAAACATATCATTAATGATAAATGGAGGCATTGTTTTCCTTTTCCTGTATATTCCACCCCCAGTTGAACGCATCATTCAAAGAAGTGCTCCAAAAAGTTTATTGCATCTGGAAAAAGAAAACCAATTCGAACTACCAAGCAATGGGTTTGGGAACAAAGGATGGTTCGTCTATGTAAAGAAAAATTTATTATTACAGTATACAAGAATAATCACTCTTGAAATGAGTGAAGAAATGAGTAATTATTGGCCCACGTAAAACAATGCTTTTAAGGGTTATTAACTATTTACCAAGAGGGTGTTGTTGAATAATTTGCAAGAAATCTCAGTACTGGTTTCTATTAAAAAGATTTGTGTATTGTTAAAATGTTCATAATTATTTTAAACTTCCATCTTCAAACCATTTTAGAAAGAGAAATTCGAACCATTTTCTTACAACATGCAATTAATCTGTTCCCTTTTGAAAACTGCAACTTTTCAGAAGCCTTCGCAGAGTACGTAAATGATATCACCAAATATAGAGAAATATTGGATTGCTCCTCCATCTCACAGTTTTTAGCTTATACTTTTGTTTATGCTACTTTTGTTGTATTTATTTTGTATGTTTAGATTTAGTTTTCACCATGTAAATTGTAATTTTAGGCTTTCTTGTCATGTTTCAAAAGTAGGCTGTAATTGCGTCATCATTATTTCTTATGACCAAAATTGGAATATTTTCCAATTTTTAAACATTTCTGGAAAGTTCATTCCGTTAATCCAATGCTACAACTTAAAGTTGATCAGACAGATGCAAAATTCAAATGGCCAAAGAAACGTTACTAATTTTTAATTTGAATTTGCATGCCTTTACACCTTACACCTATCTGATCGACTTCATACAGTAGCACTCGAAATCTAAAGAAAATTATTCTTGTTACTTTCTTTATTTCGTTATTTCACCTTCCGGTATAATAAGTCTAATGTTTCAGCTCATTATAACGTGTTCAGATCAGTTCACTGTGCCACTTTAACTCAGAAGAACACGCGTCTTAAATATTCTGGTTGTTTCATGGCTTGCATTTTGCAATTATTTCCAGAGAGATAATACATCTGAATATAAAACATTTCCAATGTTTAAAAATAGATAATTCTAAATGTCATATCTTTTATTTTGTATTTAATAATACTTATCATCATTTTGAATTGAAAATGTTACTTTTATATTTTCTTTAATTGGTTCTGATTGTAGTTATTTTGACCAACTTTGCAGTCTTAGGTAGCAAGGGTAAGTAATGTTTTGACCAATCAGAGTCCACGCTAATTTTCATCAGTAGCCAATCAGTGTGCTTAAAAGACAATGAAATCTTGCTTAAATGTCACTTCTGGCGGCCATAGGGCAGTCGAGCTGTGGAAAAATGATCTACGGTTTCCGATTTGCTGCAAGCGGTTGTTCTTCACAACAAACCAAACCAAAGTTTTTTTCAAAGAAGAAAGGATGTTCTAGGTTTCCATCGCTCGAATTTTTATATTTCGACCTAAAACCTGAGATGAAAGCTAACCTTCCAGGTAAAACGCTTCCAAAGCACAGAAATCAGTCTGCACAAGTTAACAACTACAAAAAATATCC
>JAYJMH010078252.1:0-10400 GCA_036873815.1 Phacellophora camtschatica | reverse complement strand
ACTTTATCTTCGCATTGATCACAGACTACAGTTTTTAACTGCATTTTTTTAAGGGGCTCTTCTTTTAACTTTTTGAGGTTAAGTAAGGGCACTTTTGTTAATTTTTTCAACATTGGAAAAGGCACTTTCTTGTAAAAATTTTATTCAAAATTGTAACAATGCGATTTTTTATTAATCTTCGAGAAACAGGGCCCTTTAATCTATTTTTTAAAAACTGAAAGGGACTCTTTAAAAATAATTCGTGAATAGAGAAGGGCACATTTCAATTCTATTGGAGTAAAAATAGGGCACTTTTCAATTTTTCACCTGATAAAAGAGCACATTTTTCAAATTTTTGGGGCACTTTTTCCATGTTTGCAAAAATGTGAGGGGCACGTGCCCCTAGTGCCCCCCCGGTTCCTACGTCTCTGGTATGCTTCAATTTATAGTTTGATACCTCGCTTGGCAAAATTTACCCAATAATCACTGAGTTCTACTCGATGAAAAGAAACATTTCTACTGCTGCTATCTGCTTAAAATACTTCATTGTGGCTTTGAGAAAGCAATTAACATTGGATTTCCTTTGTATAGCTCAGGGATTACTTTGTAGATTTTGGCAAATGAGGTATCAAACTTTAATTCGAAGCTACTTGCATCAACGTAAAGCAAGAAATGAACTATCAAAACTAAAGCTCTTCTATAGAAGCATTGCAAACATTTAAAAATATTGGCACTGAACATTTTTACTTAAAAATTAAATTCGAACTCTCACGAGTAGTCGAAATCTGTTCGAGATAAATAATGTTCGAATTAACGGGCAGTACTTCGTAAGAAAGAAGGAGCGAGTGGAAATGAAAATGCGCTTTGTCGAGAACTTTAAATTTTTCTTGAGCTTCCGGTAAGATGCTAAACTTTTGATATTTGGCCACAAAAAGTCTACCATGAAGTGTGGTAACTAGGGTATCAAATGTCCAGCCGGGTAACAAAAAACTGACGATCTCATATTATAGTGTCCGCAGGGATAGCGTCAGAAAATTTCAAACGATGGGGTTTACTTTTCCAACGGGGGCTAGGACCAAACCACTACCGGAGCCTTCAATACATGACCAAATATTTTCCTCAACGGAGGTAAGGCTGTAAATGCTTTAATTTCTTCAACGGAGGTAAGGCTGTAGCCCTCTTAGTCCTATCCTGGTGCCCCCCTTGGGTGTCCGGTGGTCAATTCGCTTGCAAAAAGACTTTTCGCCATTACAATCATAAAATAAATCTTAAGCGTGTTTATTATTTGTATGATTGCCTACTCAGAAATTTTTATCTGCAAAGGTCAACGTTCTTTGTATGCGAAAGTCAACTTAATCAAAAAAGTTCATCTGGAAATTTCATAAACTGATAACGTACATATAACAATTATGTGCAGCATCTAACATGAAGCCGTTCAAACTTGATAAAAACGTTATTTTGATAAAAACAGCCGGAACCGTGAATTTCAAAAGATAAATAAGCTAAATTATTGATGGCGATAGATACAAACCTAATCTATGTACATTGCAAAGCTATAGCCTGAGAGAGTGTGTTATTGCTTTAATAAAGTGGCTTGTGCTTAATGAAATAAAAAGAGGGGGGCATTGCACTGAAGATTTCGTTTTGTGCTCGATGGCGGAGATCGACTTGAAACGGCTAAAATGTCCATGCCAGGGGCGTGGAAATCTTTGGCTTAGTTTTGACAAATTGTAATTAGATTTAAATTATTTCTTTTTAGCTTTCATGTAAAACATTTTCGTTTTTAAATGGAAAGCCCCTTGAAAATCAATACTTTATTGTGGGGCTACTCTCCGTAATTAATTGAAATAAAAATTAAATGAAAGGAGGAGTGTCGAAGATACTTTTTACGAAGGCACAGCTTTTAGGCCTGCTAAACAAGAGCATATTTTGTAACAACAGTGAAATCGAATTTCAAAGCGGCAATTCCAACGTCTTGAAGTTATTTTTCAGAAACAACTTAATGTTGTTTCGTGATTTCCAAATCTTTGCATGTGCCTGCATGCAAAAACGCTATCCCAAGCATCTGTGCTCCTTCGCACCACGAATATGAACCCCGCATACAAACACCTAGAAACATCTCATCACTTTTTACAGATGAAATAGGAAAACATTTGTTAGGACGACAAAGCTACCCATTTTTATGATTTCAATATGCATAGTACACCCAACTTTGATGAAATCTGAAATCCAATGAAAGATTGGATCGTAGGAAATATTTGAAGCAAACCCCACCCATATGTGGGGGAACTCACTTATCAGCGTATATTAGAGAGGGAGAACTGAAATCACAAATCAGCTGCAGATGCTGCGTCTTACAAGTATCTAAACTGCATGACTGACCCCCGATAGCAACTAGAAAAAGACAGGTGGAAATCATTGCATTACTATCCATAAAATCTCCGCATTAATGTTTAAATTTGATATTGCAAAAAGCCATAAGTACAACAATCAAAATTTGAAAAGACGCACTGCCAGTATGAGCAACACGATTTTAAATTGATTCAATTGATTAAATTGAATTGAATTGAATTGATATTTCAATGAATTGTGAGTAACCAATAGCTCAAGATATTTACAAACATTTCATAGGGCGTGTTTCTGTTTTGTTTCTTTTGTTTCTTTTGTTTCTTTTGTTCCTCATGAACACTTTTGCTGGGATAATAAGGAGCTGCCATGGCTAAGGATTATTAAAAAATTCAAACTTCAAACTTTAAATTTTAAACTTAAAATAAAAAATAGAAAAAATGTTTCATAAAAACAACGAGCTGCAGGAAACAGGTGCGGAGCTTTTAGCCTCGTTTTTATAAAAAGATTGAAGAACTTGAAGATTGAAGAACTCAGTTCTGATAGTAGGTATCTTATTATGTTAAAATGTGTCTTTGAAGTCTTTCCGAAAAGAAAGAAGAAACATTTCTGATTATTATTGTTCTCATTTCTGATTATTATTGTTCTCAGAGGTTTAATTAATAAATTGTTTTAAATCACAATTGTTCTTTAAATTTTGGGGGGATTACAGCCCCCCCCCCTTCCCCGCTTCCAACGATACTGTGGTATTAAGTTTTACATTTCTCTACAACCTTAACTACCCTGGTCCAGTTTGCTCAAATAAATGTTTTCGCAGGAGTTGCTCAAACCTATTTCATGCGCTGTCCGTTATTAAGGCAAAGAAAGATATTTTTACTGTTTTTACTATAAAAGCACGGGATTTAGGAATAGTAAAGTTTGCATTTTATCCTAAGTTCAATTTTTTTCATTCTACTTGTCCTACATTCCGTCACAAAAAGAAAACACGGAATGTAGGACAAGTGGAATTAGAAAAATCGAAATTGGAATAAACACAAACTTTATTTTTGTTAAAGCCCGTGGCTAAAGCACTTAATACCAGTCAGGATGGGCGTGTGCGACTGTGTTTTTGTACCGTCGGTGGTTTTCACTGGCATTCAAGACAACTTTATATTCAATTTAATTTAATATTTGTAAAAATTGCATGTGATTTCGGTATCGGCGAATTGGTCCTAAGGCTAGCAATGGGAAATGTAATACAAATTAGCGATAGGTAAAAATATGATCAACATAAATTTACATAATTAACATAATTAATTAACATAAAATACTAAGCATTCAATTGTTGAAAATACTATTCGTGAAAATCTGTCGTTGAGGGGGTGAAGACTCGATTTGATAATTTTGCCACCCCCCCCCCTTCCAAGCATAACATAACATATATGACGTCAAAAACAGGTATTTTATATGAATTAGGCACCAGTCCATTTCTAAAGCGGTTCTCTTGTTGTATCGGTGCATTTGGCGGCAAAGGTCTCATTTTCACATCTTTTGTAAAAATGCACTCTTTTTCTGTCTAAAATTAAAATTTCAAATTTTGGAATCATAAAATATTAATTTCAAGCAAATCCATTCTATCAATACAAAATTGAATTTTTTGGAGCACACCTGCGTAAATTAATTTTTCGAGGCTTTCATGAGTCATTTATGCTACTAAGCGGAACGAATTAAAGAATTTATGACTTAAAGCAGATAGAAGAAGAATAGAAGAATGAAAACTCCGGTTATACCTAAAATCGGATTTTGACATCCTGGATTTGGCAGCGACTTTTTCAGATATTAAAAATCAGCAAATACGATTTTTATGAAAAAACGCAGTCAACGGAAAGGATACCACGTTCTCAAGCAAGCATTTATTTTGATCAGTAAATTTTTTACAATTTAGCTCTTTTTGGCTTTTGAAAATTATCTAAACTCCATTGATTATATAGAGCTCGTTCTAGTTTGGCTGTGACCTAATTTGAATTATGTGAAACGTAGATTTTTCAGTGTTTCCTGTAGTCTGGTTGCTCTAACAAAAGTCTCAGTTTTGTTAAGCCTTTCACACCCGGATTTATTTCCGCTATACAGGCAAACTTTATGCAATTTTTATTTTGCACGGGGTACCACATGCCAATTAATTTAATTTAAATTATAAACTTTCTACCCGTATTTGCCTCTTGGATATGAATATGAAGTCAATGGGCCGTATAACCCTAGCGGTGGTGAAAGCGTTAAGCCTCGCTTGCATATTGCCGTGACTGCCGTAAGGTTGCCTGCAAGAGCCATCTGGCATCTTCCTTGCTCCCGGCACCGCAGGAAGTTTTCCTTGATGTAACTGCCGGGAGAAAGTAAGTTTAACATTCAAACGTTCCTGGCAATTACGGCAGTCTCCTAGTACCGCCGACACACAAATGTCAAGTAGAAAGGCAACATTTTTGGCAGCCTGAGATTTGCACGCCTTGTGACACAGCAGGGACCATAAAAGTTGTTGCAGGCGACCAAAAGGCAACCTAAAAGACATTTAGGTTGTATAAAAACTAAGCTTTACTGGTAAATTTCCGGGGTTTACGGCCTACGGTCGAGGTTTAAGCCCTTAAGTTACTTCTCATCACAAAGTAATCAAAATTAAGCATGTGTGACATCACACCTGAGAAAGTGTGACAGCGCTATCTCATTTTGAATTTTACGCTTTGCGTTTGTTTTTTCCCAGGTGCGTGAAGTGAATTAAAACCACGTTGAGGTCGCAATGCCTGACAATCACAATGAAGAAATGCCTCTAAAAAAGAACGGTCTAACAGCTGAAGAGTCAATGGAAACTGCCATTCTCACACCGAAGCACAAATGGACAAAGTACCAAAAGCTGCATCTTGCCATAACACTTATACTGCTTGCAGTGTGTATCGCTTTCGTTGTGATTTACGTCATCGAGTTCACGAAAACCACCAACACCACCTCTCTTGAGAAGAAGAAAGTCTGCGAGAGCACAGAATGCGTCGCGATAGCTGCACAAGTCCTGACGTCAATAGATCGCAGTAAGAATCCTTGCGATAACTTTTACGAGTATGCATGCGGTGGCTGGATGAAGAAAACCCACATACCCGATAACGAGGCCGCCTGGGACGCGTTTTCAGATCTTACAGTGGCAAACGAAAAAGTATTGAAACGGAGGCTGGAGACTGGGAAGCCAAGTAAAAGCAGCCCTGCAGAGATTGAGTTGTATAAATTATACAAATCATGCTTAAATACTGATGCAATGAACACTTTAGGATTCAAGCCAATACAGGAATTGATTGCCAGAATGGGTTCAGGAAGTGCATTTAGTAAAGACTGGAATGAGACGGCCTGGGATCTCACTGAAAGTTTAGTAAAAATACATTCAGTATTTACTCCGATTTTTTACGTACCAACAGAGACCCCATTGTTTGACGCAAGAACTGTTCTTGATACATCAAATTCAACAAGACGATTAGTCATGGTGAGAATCCAACAAACAAATATGTAGATATATATGTACTGGGTGACCCAAAACAACTATCCCTGTTTGCAGGGCTGTCGATCGAAATCCACGAGGCTAGCAAATTTTAAATTGTACGTTCAAATGATGTCCGAAAGGCAAACTTATAGTTGGGATATCACCCAGTTACCTGAAAACAAGTTAACATGTTCAAAAGTGGAAATCAAAATACCCCTCATCTGTTAGCTTTCATATCAATTTAAAGGGACGAAACTCATTTTGACATTAAAACGACCTGTTTGCGATAAAACTGACTGTGATAAAACTGTCCAAATGGATATAGGTACGATCAGGTTGTTTCAATGTCAAAATGTCGACTTGAAATGAATGGCGTGGACATAAAATCTCACGGATGAGGAGTATTTTGATTTCTAGTTTTAAACATGTAAACATGTTTTTGCAGATGACTGGATTATACCCCAAAATCTCAGTTTGCCTTCAGACATCAATCTGAGTACAATTTAAAATTGCTAGCCTCGTGGATTTCGAGCTACAACCATGCAAACGAGGATAGCTGTTTTTGGGTCACCCGGGGAGGTTTTGAAAATGTTACTTTGAAGAAACTTTTCTGGTCAAAGACCAAGACAAGATTTAGCAAAATTCAAATTGTGTTGTATTTGTATTGCAAGTATGTTAATTTGTGTTATGTTGTACTGTACCGGGTGTTTCAAGAAAAAGTCCTCCCGTTCGCAAAGCCGCTATGGAGGAGTTTTAGTTTTGACAATGTTTTTGTTGCTTGACGTTGATGTACGAGGCTTAACGTTTGAGACACCTTGATTGCCAATATATACCAAGTAATCCATGAGCTTGTTTGGGAAATGAAAACCTCCAGTCATTTGATTTAAATAAATTAATGTTTTAAAACATGATTTATCTAAATTATATGCAACATAACGAATACATTTACAATTAATAGTCTACATACATGAACTTACTCATCCCATAACCTTTTAATTCGTTCATTGCAGATTGCTAAGCCAGGGAAGAATTCAATGCTGACTGTAAAGGTAAGAAATCTCGTGATCAACAAATGTATAGCAAAAAAATTTGCTCAGTGTAATTACACTATGCTAAATGCATTAGGCATCTTGAAAACTCGCCATCTCAAGCAAATGTTCATTCCCCTCGAGAGGCCAAAATAGCGCAGTTCTAAAAGAAATACGGTAACTGGATTTCCCATGTTAACTCGAACTGTTTCGTATATCCCCTGAGAACTTTCAGTGTTGATTCTTAGCTTTGGTTACCTCCTCGGTTATCTCAAAATCTTAAATACTCGTCATCTCGAGCCTCGAGCGAACGTTCACCCCCTCGAGACACCGAAATAGCGCAGCTCTAGAAGAAATATGGTAACTTGAACTCCCATGTTGAAACGAATTGCTTCGAATGAATTCCCCATTTGACATACCAGAAAACCTTTCAAAGAAAGAGTCAAAGAAAAAGTCCTCCGCAAAAGCAAAATCTTGTAAGCTAAATATCAGTGTGGTCATACGATAAAATCCAGTAGAGTGTATGTTAACCAAATACACATTTAAACGAATACAAGTTAATCTGTTTGTACTTTCCAAAAAGTTAAATTTCTGAGATTTGATAAAGGTAACGAGCAATATTTTTAACACAGAATCGACAAAAATATTTAGAAGCTATGGGAAAGGTCGTCACGATGATTGGTGGTAGTCATGGCAACAAATCTGAACTGATGAGAGACGTAATGGAACTTGAAGAAAAAGTTGAGAAGGTATTCAGCTGTATGTTCTATAAAGTATTTTATAATATATTTTATATTATAAATTTTATTTTGGATTTTATTTTATATGTTTTATTTTCTTACGTTCTATTTTATATTTAATTTATAATATACATGTATTTTCAAAATATTTTTGATAATACCACTACCAAACGAAAATAACAATGATGTGCATTTAGATACCATATGGATGATTTATATCTCTAAACTAAAAAATTATTAAATTTTATCAAAGATCAAATGCACTGAAATGTTATGAAATTAACGAAACATATCTTTACAAAAGGAGTTATACAACTGTTATTTTATGTTAAAATTAAAAAAATTTAAATTATCATTTCACAGGCATATATTCCAAAAAATAAACAGCAAAATGCAGGATTAACCAGAACACAAATTACAATTAAACAGCTCATTGATGCTACAAATGTCAACAACAACAAGGTACAGTGTTAAATATTAATTTTTTGTTCACTTTTCATTATTTTACTGGCCTAAAAATCTCGATAGTTCTAAATTAAAATGAAACACGGAAATCAGATTACTTTAAGTCATGAAACGAGCACATTATAAAAGTTTTAATGGTGTTTTAACCTTAATAATACGTTCGTAACATCACCAATATAGTCAATAAAAAATCGACGTCAAGAGCTTATATCCACGACTTGATAACGGGTAATGCTTTAAATATTTTATATAATATTTTAATGTCGAGGGAAAACAGATTGTCTAATCTATGAAATGTTGTTCATTGAAGATTTGAAGCCAAAATTGAACAAGCAGTCAGATTCCATTGCCGCCAAATTGTTCACTTAATCTGAGAATGGCCCTAAAAAGTCGTATTAAATTTAGTATCTGGTGGCCTAGAAAAGCGATCCGAACGTTTGCAAAGCTAACATGGATGAGGCTTAGTTCTGATCATTTTGAAAAGGAAGCCAACGTTAATAACTATCTCAAAGCTATAATGTAGTATTTCAAAAGATTGCTACAGCAGAAATCCTCTATTTTTAGTTTCACTGAGCATAACCAGGTAGAACTCGGTGATGAACTATGCAATTAACTCTCTTGTATAAAATTCAAACAAAAACATACTTGAGTGAAGTTTCGATGTCATCCTAACATCAAAAAATTTGGTTGAAAACCAATTGATGGCATAAATAGTGAGATAGAAAACAGAAGCGATAAAAAGTGCGCAAAAAACTTGATCTTAAAAGAAGCCCAAAAATTGTAAATAATTTGGCGCTTGAATCTTTGAACCAAATTAAGAAAACAATTTTGCGCGATTGAATCCGACTGTTTTTGTCTAATGTCGGTTCTAAATCTTTAATGAAGAGCATCAAAAAATCCACCTTTCCTCGGCGTTTTTGCAATATTTTGAACTGCTGCTCCAAGTTGTCGAAACTTGGAGAAGAATAAAAACAGATTACTTATCAAAACTAAATAACACCTGATATGTTTATTAATTCCTGAAGATTATTTTTGTGTAATTTTATAGATTGATTGGTTACGCTATGTACGGCTAGAATTAAAACAAACGGGTTTGAAGGTCGCTGATTCAATGAAAATAGCCGTCGACCCTTTGGATGGCATAAAACAGATGGTAGCAATTGTTAGCAACACTTCCAAAACGTACGTGGTGTATTGTCATTATTTGTCAATATTATTGTCACTATTTTATTTAATATTAAAAAATATAGTTATTACCAGCAATTATCAGTCATCTTTTCTTATCAAAGCTGCCATTATGAAAAAGGCCCTCCCAGGGAGGTCTGTCTTCCCTAGTCTCATGATAAATTTACACAGATTTCCTTTTGGGTTTTTAAAGCTGAAACTATAATCGGAAAGTTCCCTAAAATTTGAAAAACGCTTTGAATGTTCCCTTTACCCCCATTAAAAATATAGAATATTCCCCTGTTCCCATCAATAAAAACTGTAAATTCCTTTGTTTTCTAGAACCCCCAGGAAAGCCCCGAAAGGTTATTAAAATATTTGAGACACAAAAACGTTGTTTTTAGAATCTAATTAAAAAATTAAAGATCTCGAAATTTTGATAAACTTCTATAATAACAGCCTTAGCTCGAGAAAGTTGTTTAACTGATTCCATCATATGATTCCGTTTTATACTTAATTCCTTTCTTTCATATTCTTAATTAGAACTTTAGCCAATTATTTAATTTGGACCCTGGTCAAAGGCTTAAAGGATTACCTTCCAACTCAAGTATCTGACGTATTCTTTCAACTCGAGAAAGATATTTTGGGTGTGAAGCAGCAAAAACCAAGATGGCAGACATGCCTTGCCAAAGCAGAAGTATACATGGGAATGGCAGTTGCTGCAATTTTTGTCAAAGAAAAGTTTGAAGATAAAGACAAAAAAGAGGTAAAAATCAGTAACAAATATTTTGTTTACATTTTGAAATTAACCAATCACATAATCTCATCACATGTTCATAAACACCCCACACTCATTGGCTCTTTTCAAAATGTAAAGAAATCAACTGGTGAATGAAATACGAAATTTCCATGCTGAAATGGACGTGGTTTGGGTGTGGCACTTTTCATTTGTTTTCTTCAACCTTTCTCTGGTCAGCGGTCGTGCGAGCATAATATTTTCCCGAGTCAAGGTATATCAAAAGATTTCATACCTTCAGCTATTGATTCGTTGTTGATAATATGCCACAGCGAAACAACATAATGGATCGGAAGGCAACAAGAAAACAAAAAGCATAGCATAGCATAGCATAGCATAGCATAGCATAGCATAGCATAGCATAGCATAGCATAGCATAGCATAGCATA